>PVKC010049900.1:0-10651 GCA_004027635.1 Crocidura indochinensis
TTCCTCCAGAGGTACCTGAAGAGCTTCTAGTGAGTGCTGAAAGTATGAATGACCAAGCAAAGGACAGACAGACACAGAAAACCCCGAGTGAGACATGGGCAGAGGCCTACCTGTAAAGTACTCAAAACAGTCCTGCTGGAAAACCTCATAGAAGATACCTAGAAGCTGCCACATCTGGGGGGAGATGCCGTGGCAGGTCAGACTGTAGGCCAGAGAGAGGATCTCTTCATAGAATTCTAGAAGGAAGAAACGCAGGGTCAGGATGAGAGGGACTGGGTCAGGGGCCAAGGTGGAGGCAGAGAACGTGGCTGTCCACAGTCCATCCAGGTGCTCTCACCTGCCTGCCATCTACCTCTGCTCCCCAAGATCTCACCCAATCACTATGACAAGATAAAAATGTCTTTTACTAACCCTACAATGCTGAAAAAACATACAAAAGAAACAGTTTATCTCCTTTGTCCACAAGACTTTATTTAATAAATAATTAATATTCCCCAGGATTCATTTTTCCTTTTTTTGGGGGGGGGGCACACCCAGTGACACTCAAATATTACTCCTGGCTAATCACTCAGAAATTGCTACTGGCTTGGGGGAGATATGGGATGCAGGAGATTGAACGGCGATCCATCCTAGGTCAGCCACATGCAAGGCAAATGCCCTACCACTGTGCTACCACTCTGACCCTAAATGAGACTAAGATTCTGACTTTCCCAGTTCCCTTCAGTGGGACAGCTGGCCCACACAGCACTCAAGGGGCTATTCTGTGCTCAGGAGTGTAACTTAGCAGCACTCATGAAACTGGTTATTGTGGTAGCAGGGACTCAAGCAAGTTCAGTCTCATGAAAGGCAGGTGCCATCCCTCTGGTACTGCTTTTCCAGCATTGGTGATGCCTCCAAGCTTAAGGAATTTATGAGGTTCTGGGGACTGAATTTGGGTCAGTTGTATGCAAGACTAATGCACCAACCGTTGTTGGTTTTTGTCTTTGGGCTACCACTGGTGGTATTCAGAAGACTATGAAGTGCCAGGATCACAACTGGCCCTCTCTTGTGCAGACCAGGTGCTCAATCCTTTGCACTATTATCCTGACCTGAAGCCATCTTAGTAAACTATACACTACACAGCATATTGTCAATTCTGAAATCCTGTACAGAATTTTCTACTTACTGCAAGGATGACCCACTATAGAAGAGTCCAAAGAATACCTTCATGTGGCTCATACATATATTTACTATTACTGCCCTCAATGAAAAGAAAATTGGACCCAAACATGCAATCCTCAAAAGCAAAAACTTCAATACAAAAATGTCAATGACCTCCTCTTACACTACCAAGCAGTCTAACTTCAGATTTTTCCCTCATTAAAAGGAATGAAGTTTTTTATGGTGATGTTGAGAACTTAATACATTCATAAACTAGTAATATCTGTCATAAAGTAAAACATAGTGATACAGAAATCATTTATAAATACCTAAGTCAATCACTTGGGAAACAATAAATTATGTGCATCCAAATTCCTGACAGCTCTACTCACAAAGCTGAGGAAGACACAAGTCTCTAACCACAGGCTGGAGGGACTCCATTTTCCACAATACTCCCACAGCTACCGAAGATGGCAGGAAAAGCCCTGGGCCCAGAGGCAAGCAGGGGAGCTGAGCCTGCAGCGGGTGGCAGGTGAATCCAGCTTAAATGCAAGACAGGCTGAAAACAGGGTGGGCTAGAGCTAACGACAGGGAGGGTTGAGGGCAGGGCGGGCTTAGGACAGACAGGATGGACTAAGAGCAGGCCAAGCTGATGACAGCACCATTGGCTGGCTGAGGGCACAGAAGTCCCCTCCTGCAGTCCGTTCCTAGAGCCTGGCTAGATACAACACCCCGTAACCAGCCTCCACCTGCTCTCTGTCCACTCAATCCCATCCACATTCCTCTCAACCAGAACAGCTGCAAAAAGTGGTGGCACGTCCAGCTTGGTACCCTGCATAGAGAGCTACAGCCATGACTGTTGCTGACCTCAGAAAGGCGCAGGCACTGACAACCATGACCACAGGCAGTGGGAGAGGAGCAGTCACCAGAATATTCAGAGGGCCAAGTAAGCATCTAGCACAGAACCTGTCAGGGCTCCTGAGAGGCCGCTCACAGAGAAGAGGCAGGAGAGATGGCTCTCAGGCAAGACCAGCACTCTGGTGGCTGAAGGATGGAGACTGGGCAACTGAGGGATGAGGACAAGCAGCCAAGGGCTAGAGCTTGCACTCTGAGCATCTGAAGAAGAGGCTGGGTGTCTGAGGGGTGACCCCTGCACTCTGCCCAAGCAGCAGTATTCCATCTTTCCCATCAACATTACCATCTAAAGGGCACCATAAGCTATTCTTTCCCTCCTTATTCCACACATCCCATTTCCTTAAGACGAAAATGGGGACTTTTCAGCAACAATCTCTTCCATGAAAGACCTAAGTAAATTTATTTTTTTCTTGATCCTCCCAAGTTTGACAATGTTTCCAATACTAGTAAAATTTCAAAACTTTCAGGGACAGAGATGGTACAGTGGATGGAGCATTTGTTTGACACATAGCAAGCACTGCCGTGAGTGATCCCTAAGCACAGAGCTAGGAGTAACTCTGAGCACAACCAGGTGTGAACCCCCACCCCAAAAAAAAGCAAAATAAAGAATTCTTTTTAATTCTAAAACTGATTATGCTTTCTAATTTGTCAGGTTTTTTTTTATTTTATCTTAATCTTTTTTAAATTAATATCTTTTTTTAAGCACCATGATTACTAACAGTTTGTAGTTGGGATTCAGTTATAAAAAAGAACACACATACCCTTCATTATTGCAATATTCCAAACACCAATGCCTCCCCCATCTTCCTCCTCTCCCACCTGTATTCAAGACAGACATTCTATTTCTCTCACTTACTACCATTGTCCAGATAGCTGTCAGTGTAGTTATTTCTCAAACTGAACTAACCACTCTGTGGTAAGCTTCATACCCTGGACTAGTTCTTCCAGCCCTCATCTCTATTGTCTCTGTGTATTACTACAATAATGTCTTTTATTTTTCTTAAAACCCTTAGATGAGGGAGACTATTCTGTATCTATCTCTCTTCTTCCTCTGGCTTATTTCACTCAGCATAATAGTTTCCAAATAAAGAATTCTTACTCTACCTTTTTACGCGACCTTGAACTTACCGATGACATGCTTCTGTAAAACCAGATCGATGATGCGAAGGCAGATATTCTCAAGCTGCTGAGTCACCTAAAGACAAACCAAAAGCACCGAGTTTAAAATTCAACATCTGATCTTTAATCTGTAATTTTAAAATCATTCTAAGGAAAACAGAAACCAGATTTCTTTGAGGAGAAACTGGTTAAATCTAAGCCTCATCTGAAGAATTAAAACACACAAGAATGCCAGAAAATACCACATATTACATTTTCACCTCCCTTTGTATTTCATGCCAAGATAAAATGCTATCTGATCAAAGATTTCCATGTAAGATCTCAGCCATAAAAAGACATAAAAAGAGTTTATATGTATCCCCAGAGTTTAAAAGGACTGAAAGTTCTGTAATCAGAAAAAAAAAAAAAAAACCCTGGAGTCACTTCATTTGCTTTCCAACATTAAACATTTCAGGATAGGGCAGATGGCAATCAAAGATAAGTGGGAACTCAGTGAAATGTTTTCAAATGATTTCATAGAAAAGATCAAATTCCCCTCGGTGGATGAAATTCAATCTGAAGGAAAAAGGGCAGATGTTGAAGAAAGGAAGATTGAAAGATATCTTGAGCTCAGAATGCTGCTCATTTTTAAGAACTATACGGGATCACACCTTTCACCCACAGAACACAAAGACCAACAAGTGCTTCCCACACCTGGCAGACTGGTGACTGAGAAGGGCCACTGATGAGGGAATTGTTGTTGGCATTCTGTGTTCTTGGGAAGGTGGACAAAGGATGGGTAGCTAGGAGTTGGGAAAGAGGGCCCTGATGCATCTCTACCTAAGTCCTTCTGGCAAATTCATCTAAGGAGGTTTCACTTCCCACCTATAGGGGAAGAAGCCAAAGGACCCACTCCCAACCCACACCCAGAACCAATCAGTGCAGAGGCGCCAGGATTTGAAATTCGACATAAGTTTAATGGCTGGAGTAAACAGATTCAATAACTAGCCAAGATTCTGATTTGTTTTACTGCCGTTCTGCCGCTGACCAGCCTCCCTGAACACACACATGCAGGAAAGAGGCAGTCAGCCTGTCACTTTCTTTGGTCTCTACAAATTGAAAATGCAGTGTAGGGTGGAAGAATAATCCAAAAACATTAATGGTGTCACTCAATAGAAACAGATCTCATTTTTACTGAGAAACCCAACCAGTTTCAACCAGGACACAAAAGTGAAATCATAAATATGGAAACAAAATTTCATACTACGCCATTCAGGGAACAGTAAGTCTGCTCCAAAGAAGCCAATCAGGTCACTGTAATTATTCTGGGGGGGCCAGTGAGGTAGTACAGTGGATAAAGCACTTGTCTTGCATGAGGCTGACCCAGGATCAATCCCTGACACCCCAAATGGTCTCCTGAGTCCACCAGAAGTGATCCCTGAACACAGAGGGTACAGCCCCAAAAAACAATCATCATCTTCATCTTCATCATCATTACCATCATTTGATCTTAGATTAGACAATAGAAGTTAAGGTACTTGACTTGCACACGGCTGACCCTGGTTTGGTCCCCAAAAATCTCATATAATACCCTGAGCCCCTTCAAGAGCAATTCCTAAGTACAGAGCCAGGAGTAAGCCCTGACCACCAGATGTACCTCCACTAAAAAAAAAACCTTCAATATATTTTTTTAAAGAATCTAGCCTTCTTCCAAAGTTATTCAATAAACACAGGTAAACAACAAAGTATAATAAATAAATAATAGCGATAGATATTGTGTTTAATGGGCTATTAATTTAAAAAGTCAACAGGCTCAAGTCCTATTCGATGTGGTATTCCTCAAGTTTCACCTGGCTCAGAGCACATAATGAATAAGATTTTATTTTTATTCTGTTTTTTTATTTTATTTTTATTTTATCTTAATCTTTTTTAAAAATTAATATCTTTATTTAAGCACCATGGTTACTAACAGTTTGGAGTTTGGATTCAGCTATAAAAAAAGAACACACAGGGACCGGAGATATAGCACAGCAGCGTTTGCCTTGCAAGCAGCCAACCCAGGACCCAAGGTGGTTGGTTCAAATCCCAGCGTCCCATATGGTCCCCCGTGCCTGCCAGGAGCGATTTCTGAGCAGATAGCCAGGAGTCACCCCTGAGCACCGCCGGGTGTGGCCCAAAAAACAAAACAGAAAAAAAAGAACACACACACCCTTCACTAGTACAATATTCCCACCACCAATGCCCCCATCTTCATCCTCCCCGACCTCCTGCCTGTATTCAAGACAAACATTCCATAGGGTCACTATGTTGTTTTTGGTTTTTCGGCCACACCCGTTTGATGCTCAGGGGTTACTCCTGGCTAAGAGCTCAGAAATTGGAGGGACCATATGGGACACCGGGGGATCAAACCGTGGTCCTGATCCTTGGCTAGTGCTTGCAAGGCAGACACCTTACCTCTAGTACCACCTCGCTGGGTCCATTTTTTCTTTTAAATCTGGCAACAAAATTCTAAATCTAGCATCGTAAGTAAGGAACAACTTTGTGACCACTAATCACATAAATAAATGTCAATAAGAAAGACAGTGATGCCCAAATAAACCAATGAAACCACCTCTTTATGATCCTCTACAACTGTCAAGATGGTGTCGATGGTGTGGAGGATCCCCATGGCCATTACTGTCTTGTCTTCGATTTCTTCATATTCATCACTCTGAAGAACTTTGCCAAATATTTCAGCCTGTTTTCGGAAAAAAATAATTCAATAGAAGTCAGCAATGTCTCACAGTAGCCTATTCCTCACTTCTACTTGCTGCCATAGTTCTAGACAGGGAAGGAATCTTGGAAGTGCCATGTCTCCCTTAAGCCAGTGTTAAAACATTTATTCACTACAATGAGATATGTATTTGCTCATGCAATTGGGCAATAAGTATTTAACTTTGTAATTACAAAACCCAAAATCTCAGAAACTAAAATCAAATACGCTAATGTAAAAAGTAAAAATTTGAGGATTCAGAGCAATAGTATACTAGGTAGAATGTTTGCCTTGCACACAGCTATCCTGGGTTCGATCCCTGACATCCCTTATAGTCTCCTGAGCATCTCCAGGATGCTGAGCCAGAAGTAACCCCTGAGCATTGCCCAAAAAGAAGACAAAAGTCAAGGAACCGTTTTAAAAATAAAACAAAGAACAGACACAGTCGGCAGGACAGCAGGGGGCAGGAAATAAGACCGTCCTAGGTCAAATCCACATCAGTACCAAAGCAAAGGATAAAACAGAGGGCAAGGAGTTCAAAGAGGGGTTAAGAGGGGCCCAAGCAATAGCTCAATGGGTAGGGCATTTGCCTTACATGCTGTCTTGGGTCCCCCACATCCCATATGGTTCCCCGAGACTGCCTGAAGTAATATCTGAGCACAGAGCACAGAGTACAATGCCTGACTGCTGCGGGTTGTGGCCCAAAAACAAAAAAGAAGAGGGTATTAGAGGAGGCCAGACTAAGGGCATTTGAGGCCTATACAGGGAAATTGAAACACTAACATCATTTGGAAATTGCTGAAAATTGCATAATCTTTTTTTTTTTTTTTTGGTTTTTTGGGCCACACCCATTTGATGCTCAGGGTTACTCCTGGCTAAGTGCTCAGAGATTGCCCCTGGCTTGGGGGGACCATATGGGACGCGGGGGATCAAACCGAGGTCCTTCCTTGGCTAGCGCTTACAAGGCAGACACCTTACCTCTAGCGCCACCTCACTGGCCCCAAAATTGCATAATCTTAAGGACAATCCTAAATGCTATTAGATTTCAATGTGACTATACAAGCACGTGACTATCACACTTAACAAACATTTTGACATCAGAAAGTGAGTTCCACAAGGAGAGGGCAGGCAGAGGGGAGTATAGGGGGAAACTGGAGACATTGGTGATAGAAAATGTACACTGGTGAAGGATGTTGTACATTGTATGACTGAAACTCAATCAAGAGCAATTTTGTAACTGCCTTATCTCATGGTGATTCAAGAATTTATTTATAAAAGAAAAAAAAAGTGAGTTCCTCAAACAGACCACTAAGCTACGCCCCCCTGCCACAATTCCGACACATCCTACTCACCAGGTGCTGGGTCATGTCCACAGCAATGGAAGCCACCTCCTGGCTGTATTCACAGATCATCTTCTGGATGACATTGGTCACGTCATCATTCTCCGTCTCTCGGACGATGTGCAGTAGTTCCTGCATGACTGGCCTCACGTGTGGCTTCATGTAGTCCTTCGCTGTAATGACACACAAAGCTGGTGAGAGCAGACAGGCAGGCCAAATGGGGAAAGAGGGGCTGTGGGTCAAGTGAGACAACACAGGGGTAAATGGACATCTGCACTTCCACAAAGCAGCCCAGCAGTGGGCCCCAGTATCCCTGCAACAGCGGAAGATGTCTTCCCCACACAGGCCATCCTGCTGGATTTCAAGTGTGTCCTAAGAAATTCTAATGGCTCTGTTATGGCATGTCTCTGCCAACATGAATATAGGCATCAAATTCATACGAACACTCCACTCTATGGCCCCCTCTCCCTATGCCCGTTTGTCTCCCCCTCTCACCTCAACTCCAATATGGCAGTCAATCCTTCCAGAGCTCCACTAAGCAAGGGCCTCCCTGGTGCATGCTCCCTATAAAACCAACTCTTGGAGCCAGAAAGATAACACAGCAGTAGGGCATTTGTCTTGCACACAGCCGATTCAGGACAGATGTGGTTTGAATCCCTGTAACCTATATGGTCCCCCACTCCTGCTAGAAGCGATTTCTGAGCGCAGAGCCAGTAGTAACCCGAGTGCCACAGTGTGTAACCCAAAAACAAAAACAAACAAACAAAAAAACTCTATTCCTCAGGATGGACCTGAACAGTATATTCTTCTCACCAAACAAATGAAGTCCCCAAGGGCGCTAAAATTATGTTCTTTTTTTTGGTTCCGTGACTCGGATTATTATTATTATTATTTTCAAACCAGTAAAATCATGAATTCTAGAACTGGATTCTAGAAAGGTATCTTTTGTTTTTGTTTTTGTTTTTGTTTTTGGGTCACACCCGGCAGTGCTCAGGGGTTACTCCTGGCTCCATGCTCAGAATTTGCTCCTGGCAGGCACAGGGGACCATATGGGGCACCGGGATTCGAACCGATGACCTTTTGCATGAAAGGCAAACGCCTTACCTCCATGCTATCTCCCAGGCCCCTAGAAAGGTATCTTGATGCCTGAAGGGGCTGGGAAGAAAATGTCTCGTCATAGTCTATACTGCTGTAAGTTCACAAGGAAAGTAGGAAGTACAACCACACATGAGGACCACAGCTACCGACAATCTTCTAATCTAAAACTGTCCTGCAAACTGGTCAGCAACAAGTCCTGAGACAGCAGGAATATACTCTCAAAATCCAAGGGGGTGAAGTGCAGAAATGCTGACCTTGTACCTGGTCAACCTGGGTTCAATCTTCAACAGTCCAGCAAGAATACACTGCTGGGTATGGTCCAAAAATCAAACAAACAACAACAACAACAACAAAAAAAATGGAGGCCTTGAACTGTAACCTCAAGAGAATCATCTTTGTCCAGGAAGGATGTGAGCCCTATAGTAAAGTGCAGAGCTGTTCCAGGAATGCACCCAGCTTTACCTTGGGGCTGGTTGGAGATGAGCGAGCGAAGGGCCAGGGCAGCCTCCACCTTCACAGGCATCTCTTTGTCTTCAGTAAGACCCTTCTTGGCGAGTTCCACTGCGTTCCGGAGGTTGAGCTCGTTATGAAACTTCAAAGAGCTGAACGCATGCAGCACCCAACAGGACTAGGGGACGAGAAAACAGACCCTGGTGTGAACAGTGTGGGAACTGGGTACAAGTTCCTGCAATCCTGAGCACTGGAACCCCATGAGACCTGCCAGTCACTGGAAGAAGGGTGGGTATTACCAGTTAGCTTTTAGTTTTTTCTTTTTAAAGGTTAGTTAATCTAAGTTTCTATCTTCTGAATTTTCCACTGTTTCCCAGGAAATAATGTTGGATCTGTTCTATATTGCCCATCTGCAGTAATACTTTTCACTAGAGATAACAGTCCATATGTAAGTGCTTCTGGGAAAACAAGATCCTTTCCACGCTTTTAATAAACATTATGATCCATGATTAACTTATAAACCAGTGTGTGAAACTCACTCCCCTTTGGGGGGAACAAATGAAACGTTATTTCCCTTTCCACTTAGCAAACTTCCTCCTTAAACTCATCTAAGTTAGGAAGATGTCTTTGCTCCCTTTTGTGGCCACATCTGGTACAGCTCAAGGGTCACTCCCAGTGTGATGTTCAAGGATGCTGCTGTGCTAAGGGCCCAGGCCAGGCACCTTGTGTGAAAGCCTGAGTGGTAGCCCACTAAGCCAGCTCTGACCCATGACTGTTCTCTTTTATTTTAATTCAATTTATGGAACCAGAAGGGACATTTAAATTTCACTCATAACCCCACAATATGAGATAAAAGGTCAACTTATTCAAAGACATGTATGCAATATGTACTTTACAAATGGGTGTTAAATCACATGGCTGAGTTGGAATGAGAGTACAAAAGGGAGGTACTTGCCCTGCATGCAGCTGACGCAGGCTCAATCCCTAGCACCCCATCTGGTCCTGATTCTTGCCAGGAGTGATCCCTGAGCACAGAGCCAGGACTAAGCTCTGGTATTGTTGGGTGTGGCTCCAAAACAAAACCAAGCAAACAGAAATAGATGTATACTGGAAAACTCACTCTAGCTCTAAGATAGCCCAAGTCAGACAACACTAATGGGAAGACGTGATTCTGCAAAAGCAGCTCCATCTGGTCCTTGAATAAACTCTTCTGTGAAGAAACAGAAACTAAGTGTTAGTGTGTCATTTATATGCACCAATCACTTCTAACAGCAGTTTCCAAGACTCACACTTAAAAACTTTGTATTAACAACTCAGTGATATAACTGCATGTCTCAAATCATATTAAGCACGAGCTAGGGAGATAGCCTAGATATCTTGTGTGCAGACTTTGCACACAAGAGCCCAGGTTTAATGCCTGACACCTTCTCAGGCGCCAATCACTGCTGGAAGTGACCCCTGACCATCATACAGGGTCTAGGCCCTGAATACCACCTCATATGGCCCCAAAACAGAAACAAGCAACAAGTCAGAAGCCAGAGCAATAGTATAGTACGTTAGTATGTTTGCTTTGCACACGACTGACTGGTTTGATCCCTGACATCCTATCAGGTTCCCCGTGCACCATCAGAAGTGATCTCTGAGGGGCTGGAGTGATAGCACAGTGGTAGGGTGTTTGCCTTGCACATAGCCAATCCCAGATGAACTCCGGTTCGATTCCCAGCATCCCATATAGTCTCCAGAGCCTGCCAGGAGTGACTTCTAAGCACAGAGCCAAGAGTAACCTGAATGCCACCAGGCATAACCACCCCCCCCCCAAAAAAGGAAGTGATCCCTGTGTGCAGAGTTGGAAGTAGCC
>PVKC010049901.1:0-10661 GCA_004027635.1 Crocidura indochinensis
AAGAAAGAAAGAAAGAAAGAAAGAAAGAAAGAAAGAAAGAAAGAAAGAAAGAAAGAAAGAAAGAAAGAAAGAAAGAAAGAAAGAAAGAAAGAAAGAGAAAGCCAGAAACATTTGAATTAACAAAGGTTTTCTGCTTCAAGTACACAATTTGCTGGTAATAAATATGTACATGATATAACTATTTAAATCATGTTGCTGGAGTAACTGAAAAAAATCAAGTATATTGGGGTAGAAAGTTAAAAAATTATGATAGACTGGGTATGTTACTCAGTGGAAACGTTCTTGCCTTGCAAGTCCCCAGCACTGCTCCTTTCTATACCACAAAAAATAAAAATAAAAAAGAGAACCTTGGGGCACTGATTACTTTGTTTTACAATATATTTCTGCATTTTTCTATAAAACTTAGAAGGAAAAAAGAAAGGCTAGACACCAGGGACCAAGTGGCCTCAGAAGCACTGATGGAGAAAAGATAAGGACAGAGCTAATTATCCAAGCCAAAGTCAATAACAATAGAAGCAAAAAGACCTAAACTTTAACAATCTAAACTTAAATGGGCCTTTTACACTGGCAGCCCAGGGGGCAAAGGATGATGGAATAGGATGCACTTTGGGTTCTTCAGTGGAGGGAGGTTGACACTGGTGGTAAGAATGGCCCTGACTCAAGTATATCTGAAATTCAACAATGAAGAATTTTGTAGATCACAATGGTTTTAATAAAAATACAATTTGAAAAAATAAAAAGAAACAGAAGTCCTAAAAATTGAACAAATTATGCAGAAAACTATATGGATAATATATTCTGAAAACAACTAAAGAAGACTTAAATAAATGCCATTACATGAAGGGTGAATTGAGGTCATGCAAGGCAGTACTGAGGCTTTAGTCCTAGTTCCATGATTAGGAATCATTCCTGTTGGTGCAGGAGATCAAAGTTATCCTTTGCTTGTGTAGACTAGAAGACTCAGATTCTAAAATCTTCATGCAACCTTGTTGCATTGGTAAAGGGGGGTGTTCTTTTTATGACTAAAACCCAACTACAAACATGCTGGAAATCATGGTGATTAAATATATTATTTGAAAAAAAATAACCTAATGAATAATTTAATTAGATAAAAATCTTAAGAGTTTGTCCATTTTAACTATAAGGGTAGATCAAAGATTTCCAAATAGGCAGGATACTTTTGAACTAATCAAGTATGGAATATTTTCCCCAAAAGACATGAAGACTTCTAAATGTTGGTAAAACTATACAGTAAATGAATCAATAAATTGAAAGCTGGCCAGGATGAGAGTCTAGAAAGTGACCAGTTCCTGGCTGGAAATTCAGACCTTTCTTGAGCTCCATTTCAGAACTGGCATTGTCAATTAGTGGAAGTGGACAAGACATTTAAATCAATGATTTTGGAGTGATTGGTTTTCATTTGAAGGAAATAAAAATTGATTCTTACCAAATCTTACAAAATACCATTATAGTTGGATTCAAAATCATAGAATTTTAATGCTTGGGTCTCTAAAGAAAAGAGGCAACCTCAAATTGAGGAGTTGCTATTTGTAGGGACTTGTAATCTGTGATCTAGAATTAGTTCATTGTTCATTAGAAAAAGTGAAAGTGGGAGTTCTTTTAGTATTCCTGATATTAAAATAAATGCTTATAGAAAATAAAACATTTGTGTAAAGAACAGCTAGAAGAGATAGAGCCAGAGATAGTACATTGGCTAGAGTACTTGCCTTGCATGCAGCCAATCCAATTCTCTCTACCATAAATGGTCCCATGAACCTCACCAGGAGTGATAGATTCCTCAGTACAGAGCCAGGAGTAAGACCCAAGCATAGCAGGAAGTAAGTAGGCCCCAAAAGACAAAATAAATGGATCTAAAGGACAACCAAATAAAAAGTTGTTAAAGGTTTGGTTAGCATTTTGCAGAAGAAAAATGACTGCAACCACACATAAATATACTCTCCATTGTTAAAAGAAGGAACATAAAAACTAAAATCATAACACAATAGAGATATTAATTCATCCAGACTTAGAAAGGAAGGGCTGCTCATTTTTAGAACTAAAGAGAATAAGAAATAACATTGTTTCTGGCAAGGTAGCAGTAGTTTAGAAAAACATTTAGTCTTGTCTAGTCTCCAAGAATTCATTCCAGGTTGAGGCATATTCTGGTACATGTGAAGCATAAGAATTGAATACACATTTTACAGAAAGATGTGAATGACTTATATTTAAATAATAGAATACTATACAAGCAATGTATATGTATGAACTGCAAATATCTGATATATATATATCAGTAATATTAAATTTAAATATAAATTTAAGAGGTGGGGAGAAAGACGCAGATACAGAATAGAGTTGATTTTGGAAAAACTTGGGCTTTTGAAATACTGACCACCTGCCTTTATTTTGACCAGATCCCACAAAAGAGGCTTACCTATAGCAGAAGTAGTTTTGGGGGGCTAGGGTATAGGATGTAGAGCAAAGCTTAGCAGTGGGATGTTAGTTTACACTCTGCTTTTGCCCAGGGCAAAGGCGTTCCTCAACTTCCTCTTTCTTTTTATAAAGCCCTTTGACTTTCTCTCACTTGACCTTCACCCTCTTGGTTGATAAATAAAGAGATTTCAGTTTGTCTTGTCAGTGGAGAAGTACTGCTGGACTAGGAGCCAACTGACTGTGATTCACTCCTGACTGGCTTGGTTTATTAATTTTTCACAGATACGGTGCTTCAGATCCATTCAACTGGGGTTGGAAATATGGCAGTGCAGTGGTTTTACAAGTGGTGCCTAAACAGGGACCTAAACCCAGGGACCTGAGAAGACTCCAATGATGCTGAGTGATTTGATCCTCGGTGGATTAACACCGTGACAGCCCCCTTGAGCTGGAATGAGTGTGCAGTGCCCTTCACCAGAACATTAGTGCACATGGTCCCCATTCTGAAAGGCTTGATGTTGCTCTGCTCCATATTCCTACATTTCTCACTCTGGACTGTATATGCCAGCATACCTCAGTATTTTCCCTCACAAATGCCCCAAGAGGAGAAGGGTGCCTTACCGGTGATAGTGAGTTCTTGATCTAAAGATCTCCCCAGGTATGATAATTAATTGTTTACTACTGGCACTAAACCAGAGAGACCTCCATCTCCTTAGGATAATGAGTCAGCTATCATCTCCTTAGACACAGTCTGAAAATGGCTCAACCAGAGAAACCCTGCCCCAAGTCCTATATCAAGTGGACTAGCCAGTACTGGTAATCCAAGTCCTGGGCAGTGTCAAATGTTTCAATGTCTGGATTGGTTACATATTTATCAACAGAAATGATACCAAAGAAGATGTTTTTGTTCACTGGATCAAGCCCAAAAAGTTTCTGTGTAGTATTGGAGATGGGGAGACTATGGAGTTTGATGCCATGAATGGAGAGAGGAGTCCAAAGCTACTAAGGTATCTGAACCTAGAAGAATGCCACTGAAAGGTAGTCTATATGCTCCCAATTGACATATGTCCTGCAAATCCATTCCCTAACCTTGCTCAGCTGGCCCACCACCCATGGTAGCAGAAGTCCCTTCATGTGGAACAGAAGCAGGTAGTGAAGAGGAGAGAGGTGAAGACACTGAGCAGCACCCCAGATGCTGAAGCCCACAGCCTTTCTTCTACCAAAGGTGCTTTGGGCAAGGACTTTAGCCCCACAACTTAAAACAACTTATTGAGGTCACTATGGGGTAAAAGCCAAAAAGACAGACTAATTGGAGGGGGACCAACAGCAGGGAGATGAGTAGGTTTCCCCATTCAGAGTCTGGCCCAGGTACCAAAGGCCTTTTTGCTCCAGGTAACCTCAGCAGCCTACCACAGAAGGTGGAGATAGAGAATACAAACCCAGATGAAGCCCAACTGAGGAGAAGCTGCTGTACCTACAAAAATTCAAATTAATTCTTCTAGGTTAATCTCTATACCTTAATTACATTGGTCACTAAATTTTGGTTAAACTGTGTGTTCTACCTGTATAGATCTTAATAGCTACTCTTTTGTTCTATGCCCCACTGCAAACAGATAATTATGTATCCAACTCTAGTGGTTTAATATTGTTTGTACAGTTCTGGGGATATGCATTAATGTTGTTAGATTTTTAATGGTTCTCAACTATCCTAGTGATTGTTTTTCAATTTCTGTGCTGCTTGATTGTGTATATTATTTAGCAACTTATTCTCAAATTATGTATGCAAAATGTTCTAGTGTCCTTCTCCACAGAAGTCTATGGAAAAGGAACTAGGATTATATGCACTCTTGTTACAGTGCTCATTATAAGAATGTTTTGGCAAAACTTTCCTTCAAACTGTTTATATATGTCTGCAGAAATGTTCTTATGATTTTGTTTAGAGAAGTTTATGGAAAAGGAACTTGAATGCTCTAGACTTGTATTACAGTGTTTGTTGTAAGAATGTTTAAGAACTTGTTTTCAAATTAAGTATATGTGTAAAAAGATTCTAATATTTATGTTCAGAAAAGTCTATGAAAAAATTTTGTGATATGTATTGTAGCCAGCTGCATTTATGGTCAGCTCTATTCATGAGTGTTCAGAAGTTAGAAGAAAAGCAAAGAAAAAATAAAGGCAAGAGAGCAGAGAAATGTAAAACAAATTCAATTAAACTGTGATTCTCCACTGCTTCTCAATCAGGGGCCATATGCCAAATGTTTTTCAACCACTAGCCCCCTAAGATATTCCAAGAGGGTCACAGGTGAAATTGCATAAAAATTTATGCATAAAGAAATTACATAAAGAATCCATGCATAAGATAAGGAGTCACAAAGGGAAGTGAAAAGTGAAAAGAACAAAAAAAGTGTCCAGAAAAAATGAATACAATTTTTTAGGGGAAAGAGTGAAATATCATTTTTGTTTGTTTAATCTCACTAAACCAACTTTATAAGTTTTGTATTTTTCTTGTCTTCCTTTGATACTAGTCTGGCCTCTGCAAAAAAGCAAGTCAAACATTTAGATGTTTTGAAGTCTCCCTATTTTTGTAAACATTCTCCATTATAAAGAAGTCTTATAGCAAGACTCAACTATACAAAGTAGCTATTAAGTTGGTGATGTGCACTATATTTTTGTTACTTTGTAAAATAACATCTTACAGTGTTTCTTTAAAATTAAAATTTGATGAGAATGACATGAAGCATAGGAACTTCAGTTTAAATAGCTTGTTTATATTACCTACCATATTTTCTGGAGTATAAAATGACTGGACATAAAGATAATCCCCTATTTTTTCCTGTTAAATTAAAGGGTTTGGGCTATCTCCAACATATAAGACTACTTCTCTTTTAATGTACACCAAATGAAAATTTAAAAAAATGTATAAGAGAAAAAGAATAGCAACCTCAGAGGTTAATAGTATGTGTTTAATAAAGCTAGACTCTGAAGTGCCAGCAATCATTTGTAGTGACTGTGATTTTTTAATTGTGGTGTACATTGAGAGCAGGGAGAGGAGGCTCTTCCAAGAGCAGTAGACTGAGGTGCAGTGATTAATAGAACAGGTAGAGAAAGACAGAGCACCTCCTCTGTGTCCCATAAAAGCTGAAAGAGGACTGAGCACTGGAAAGGTATATACCAGCAATTACACCTGGCGGCTGGATGAGATGCAGCACTCAGTTAACTCAGCTCCTCTGTGTGCCCTGAAAGATTAATCAATAGAGGCAGAGGACTAAGTGATGACGCCTGGCAGCTGGATGGAATGTGGAGGTAAGAGGGGGGCAGATCACTCATCTCAGAAGTTGGAGTAAGTTTCAGCATGCCATATACTGGCATATAAGACGACCCCAACTTTTAAGAAGTCTTTCATGGGTTAAAAAGTCACCTGATATTCTGTAAAATATGGCATTTTATTTAATTATATAACCCCTGTATGAAAAAATCATAGTAGACAAACGTGTAAAGTTGGAAATTTGGAAAACAAAGCTGTTCATGTTATATTAAAATGTGTATATCCCCAACATCTAATGGTCTCTGAGAAGTAATAGCATTAGCTAGTAAATAAATAAAATTTTCTCCCTCTAACTAATAGTACCCAAGGATAAAATCAGATAATATGTTGAATAGTAAATACCGAAGATCCAAAAATACTAATAAATGTAAATAAGAAAAACATTGAAGTATTTTCACCTATCAGCTGAAGAAATATTTGTGGAATATAATGTTATTTCCATTGGCTTTATTCCATTTCGTTGTTCTATCAGTGGGTGCTAAGGCAAGTTGCTTGAATGTTGCAAGAGTGCATTTGTCAATATGTTCAAAATACAAAATGTGTTTATTCTTTGGCTTAGTTTTTTCCTTCTAGAAATGTTCTCTATGAAAAACAACAGGTTGCAAAGGCATAAATTTGTTTGGGGGTTTATCCAGCATTATTTATAATAATTAAGATTAAGTAAATCCATCAATACTTGTTAAATAAATGATAGTATAAAATGAAGCATTCTGCTTACATTTAAATGATCATGGCATGGCAGTCAATAGTGTTAATACAGAAAATGTTTGATTATTCATTGAAAGTACAGAACTTACTCTGATTTCTCTGGATGATAGACTTTTATGAGATTTCATCTTTTTTCCTTACAAATTGCTGGTGGGCTTAAATAAGAGAAAAGCAATTTAAAAGAGATAACATAAATCCTCTAAGACATAGGCACAATATTAGCAGGTGGGTTTCCAGGAATATAAGAGCTGCCAGTTGTTGAATATCTATTTTATGTCCCCGAAGCCTGGTAAGTGTAGCCCATCATTCTGTGACATGTTCAAGTGAGAAGAGCAAAGGAGGTTCCAAGAACATATGGAGCCCAGGTCCATATAACCTTTGCTGACCCTGGACTTAGTGGGGAATCAGGACTCCAACCCTGACTTCACTGCCCGGGCTTTCTTGGGCCTGGAACCGCTTAGCCCCATTTGCAGAGGAGTTGCTCCAGGATAGTGTTTGTACCTTTGGTTCTAAAGGTCTTTTTGGCATTCCAGGAAGAGGAAGGATCCCATGCTGGAGGAGTTTGGAGCCACTAAACTCATTAATCCCTTACTGAGTGTTCACACCTTCTGCCTGTAGAGGAGAACTTGTATCCTATTTTCTCCTGCCCATTCTTGCCACTTCTCAGTGCCTCATCTATAACCCTTTATGAAGAACATTCATCTGTTTAATTAAGGAAATGACTGGAACTATATTTAAGGTATAAAATATTAACATTTGCTAAGGAGACATATATATGTATAGATCATATATAGAGATAAAGTACACAATATACATATGTATGTACGCTTCTATCTAACCCATTGATCTATGTATATGGACAACATATGTATATGTCATGGTCATGTACACATATGTCTACCTGGTATATGTGACAAATGAATAGATCTGCACATGCACACAAATATAGACTTTATACATAGTATGTAACTAAATTGTGCATCTATATACACTTGCATGCTTATGTCTGGAGATGATAAATGCATATATATTTGCACATAGTCATGTATATATGCCATAATGGTACAGGCATACATCTCTGTATGTATATGTATATGTAATGCACAGTGCTCATACCCCCAGATATGATAGGTTCTCTGATCACAAACAAGCAGTGCTCTGTGAGGCTGTATCTTCCTGACTCAGCAGTTGGCCTTGTTCTGCATATGTAAGTGTCTGGAGTCCAGCTGAACACTCTCTCAGACTGACCCACTTGAGGGGTTCCTCGGTGTGTAATGGGTGTCTCTACTTGGATGCCCCTGTTGCTTGGTCGGCCTTCCCTCTCACTAGGCTCCATGAAATGGGCAGAACCTCAGTCTCAGTGTGGCCGTGCTCAGTTTACTGGATCTCTTCTCCGGAATCCCACAGTCCAGCATCATCTGCCTGCACTACTCTGCACCATCCTGCACATTCAATAGCCCTGCACACTCTGATAGCCCAGTGTCCTGCCAGAGCCTGGAGGAGGCCAAAGGCTGTGTCATAGCTCCTTGCCTTTGGTTCTCATCAAGGGCAACTCTCCTGCCACCTGCTGCACTCCTATATTTGTGTTTAAATTTAAAAAGTAAAAAAAGTTCCCTAATTGTCACTTATTACTTCTTAATGCAGCCGGAGTTTTTGTTATATAACTTGCCATTTTAATATGATTTTTTTTAAAAAAGCCATACAGCTAAACATTGAGCTTCTTCTATGACAAATAAACAGACACTGACAGATCCGAAGACTCTGCAGGAACTCATGAATGTTGGTGCGTGGGTTTGGAAGTGTCCGTTTGAATAACAGAGCTTTGAAAACCTGACCTACTGTTGTATTTCTGATGAAGTCTCTGTGACCCAAATAATGAATTTGTCTGATTAAGTCCCCTGTTCTAATTTACATTATGGGTTTCTGCATATTTTTGAATGGCTTAGCTTTTAATATTCAAATATATAATTTATGCATATAGAGAGAGAGGAATTGACTTAACTGTTTCTAGCTATATAAATCAGTTTTTAATGCTTTTTTTGTCCCGCAGTCACAATACAGACCAGGAAAAAGGCCTGGGCTAAGGTGTATATGGAGTGCATTTACTGTACCTCCTCTTTCTATACAGTCAGTGTAAAAAGAACACAGCCTGTGATAAGCATTGGGAGGCCTAGTTTTTAATGTTTTGCGAGCATGATCATTCAGAATATGTAATTGGTACCTTTTTATCATCACAGAATCTATCCCATAACCATACACATATACATGAAGAAGTAGACACATATAGCTATCCCACACACATATTCACATTGAAATAAGAAAGGAAGAAAGAAATAAGACAAATGAAAGAAGATTTCTTAAGGTGAGTAATTTGGGGAAGCGAGAGGAGATGCCAGCCAGGTTTAGATAAAAACACAGCACAGATCCCTGTTCCTCCCGAGCTCATGTTTCCATCAGGATTACTGAAGCAACTCATGTTCCTTTTGGCATTTTCAACTGGAATACTAAAAATTTCAGAAAGCAGAGAAAGCCTCCAGATTTATTTAGGCAGGCAAGCAAAACAGAGCCTAGGAAACAGAAAAAGCACGTTGGGGTTTAGGGAAACAACTTGGGGGCCAAGGAAACAGCCCTGGGGTTAGAACACATGCCTTGCATATAGTAGACCCTGGTTTGGTCTTCAAGATACTGGGACAGCCATGGTGAACACCAGTACTTTTGGGGTAACCCTAGTAGGACTCAGCACCACAGGACCTCATGGCATCACATCCTCAAGTCCTAATGCCCACCACCAACCCAGGTGACTGAGAATTGTTTGGGAGCAAACAATTGAGCATGCTTGGGACCCCCACACCCCCAAAGAAAGAGAGTAGGCATTTGGGAGGAGAGAAATTGGAGTGGGGATCACATTCTGTCTTCTTGGTTTGGGAGTCACACCCAGTGGGAGGGCACAAAGTGAGAGTGCCTGGATGAAGAATGTAAAGGGAGAGCCCTGTTCAAATGTAATGTCTCTAGTAAAAGAATTGAAAACTCCTACTGCGCAGCCAGTCAAAGCAGGAAACTCGATACAATAGCCTGAAGATCAGATGCCTTTCAGAGCCACATTTTCTCAGCTAAATTTTTAGAATTGTGTATCAGATCCTGCTTTCCAAATCCCTTAGTTTTCTCCTCTCTTGACCTCGGAAGCCTCAGGGCAAGTGTATGCAGGAAGAGAGAAATGACTTGGGCAGAGCCCTGAAATGCCAGGAGGCCCAAGGCTGAGCAGAGGAGTGGACAGGGAAAACCGAATTTAGAAATCAACAAATCCTCTCCTCCCGCTGCTGATCATGGCTCCGTCGCCGCCAGGTGGCGGTGTTCTCAACCAGCGCTGAAAGCCCAGGAATGGAGCAGAAAGTGGGAGCTGGACACTGAACATCATGGTCAGAAAAGGAAACATGTGCTGTGTCTTTATGGCCAGATGTTACAATAGCTCTGCAGGAGACCCCGTTTCTTCCATGGTCTCCCTGAAGCTGTAAGAAACTGCAGTGCAGTTTCCAGGAAGTCAGAAGGGTTAACCTCCAGGAGAGATGATCAAGGTTAATTCCATGGCTTCAGAGGAGACAAGACTCAAGGCAGAGACAGAACCAGCGAGCTAGCCCTCTCAAGCTGCTCACCAATACTTTCCTTCTTTTCCACCAGGGGCTGTCCTGAAATCCTCTCCTCCCAGCTCCGGGCTACATGCCACATGCCTTCACTCCCATTAGACAAGGTGCAGGACCACCAGCAACCACACTGGCTAACCAAAGCAAGCGTGCATTGATTTCTTGTGTGTAAATTGATCCAGATAATTTCTGTGGCTTTAGGGGCTCATTAACTTACTAATGTGAAATAATCTGAACATAAACTGAGTGAAAGTTTTTTCATGCCCTGTGTCCAGAGTAATTTAACTCAATTTCCAGGAGCATGGTGCTAGGGAGGCCAGAGCTCCATGCGCAAGGCCCACTGGATTTTCCTGTGCTCTGTGGGTTGACGCCTGACCCTCCACCCTGGCCATCTGCTGGGGTGGTGGTGGATTATAAACAGAGGAGAAACTGAAAGGGGCAGGACAGAAAAGAGAGAGTGACTGGAGAAAGTCAGAACGATTTCAATGATGGGGTGGGGAATAAACACGCCCCACCCAGACTCTTTCTTCATGCAGTGAAACTTCCTCTCCTAACAAAAAGCA
>PVKC010049902.1:0-10669 GCA_004027635.1 Crocidura indochinensis
CGACATGAATAAGGTTTCTCTCCTGTATGTATTCTCTTGTGCATAGAAAGGTTTGAGGACTGAGTGAAGGCTTTCCCACACTCCTGACATGAATAAGGTTTCTCTCCTGTATGAATTCTCCTGTGCACAGAAAGGGCAGAGGAAGTAGTGAAGGCCTTCCCACACTCCTGACATGTTTTCTCTTCTGTGTGAATTTTCCAGTGGACCCTAAGACTTGAAAATCGATTGAAGGCTTTCCCACATTCCTTACAGATGTAGGGTTTCTCAACAGTATGTGTTGTCACGTGTCTAATAAGGATTGAGGCATTTGGGAATGTCTTCCCACACTCCTCACATGAATAAGATTTCTCCCCACAATGACTTTTCCTGTGTTTACTAATATCTGGGGTGAATTTGAAGGACTTCCCACATTCATCACATATGTGAGGTTTCTCTCTAGTATGACTCATGAAGTGGCCAATAAGGTTTGAGGATTGAGAGAAGGCCTTCCCACACTCCTTACATATGTTAGGCTTCTCTCCAGTATAACTAGTCATATGAATTCTAATTTCTGAACTGGATGGGAAGGCCTTCCCAGATTCGGGACATTTATGACATTTCTTTTGTTTAATGACTTCTTTAGGATAACATGACTGGGATAGCTGACCCAGATCATGTCTACCTTGCTGACAATTAGAGGGAGCCTGGATATTGGGGGTTTTCAAGGGCACATCTTGGTGCCGAGCACAGAGGAAAGCACTCTCAGGTGCTGCCACTCCATGCAATATTTGGTTGTGAGTCTGTTGCTGGGAGGAGCTAGGAGCAAGCAATGTTGATAGTATGGTCAAGGGAGGCCCCACTGTGAGGGTCTCTGTCCTGAGATTGGGTGAAGCAGATTTGGGAGCACCACAAGGTGTTGGTGGTGCTGCAGCAATGACGTTCTCTTCACTATGCCCCATTCCAGAACAGATGTTCCCCAAATCTTCACTCCCATGGGAATATGGACAAGATGGTTCTCTCCAGACTGTGTCCAATAGTACAGTATCAACAGCACCACAGAAGGGCTTGCTTCTTCCCTGCTGAACAGAAGAGGGTTAGTCCTATTACCTTTCTCACCTGCAACAGTTTCCATGTTCAAATCTAACAATACATGGTCATTTCCATCAAAGAAACATAATTTTCCACATTTGAATGACTACGAACTCATACAGACATCGTCTAAAGGAATGTTAGGTGGCAGAAGACAAATAGGCAAAAAAGGCTGTGTTCACTGGGTTTAATCCCTGGCATCCAATATGGACCCCAGAGCCTGCCGTAGTAATCTAAGCCCAGAGACAAGAGTAAACCTTGAAAGCCACTGTGTGTGGCCAAAAATTAAAACAAAGAACAAAAATTTATGTGAGTAGGATCCAAGCGAATGAACAGCAAAAAGCTAGTCTTGCACACTGCGAACTGATCTTCAGTATCCAGATTTGTTATGGTACCTAATTCTGCCACAGTGATCCTGAAGTTTAAACAGTGAAGGATCACTTTCACATAAAAATGTGAAAAAAAGAAAGAAAATATCTGAATTTAAATATATTCCTCTCAAACAGCGATGAGGTTTTTCCTCATGTATTCCATTTTACTTACTTTTGGGAAGACACAACCAGGTGGCTCTCAGCGTTTATTCATAGCTATGTGCTCTGTGAGGCAATCCCTTGGGGGCACAGTGGCCCATATGCAATGGTGGGAATAACAGCCAGTTTTCCATAGCAAAACACAGCAAGGAAGGATATTGGTCTACTTGAGAAGTGAGTTGAAACAACAAAGCTAACAATTTTCGGAAATAAAAACCACAGTATTTCTTTTCAGCGTCAAGAACATCATTAAAGAGAAACTTCCAGAGCTAAAGCATATATGCGATCAAATCCTGCATGACTGAAGAGTATCAACCAAAAGAGATCCCAGGAAAAATACCCCAAGACACATCCTAGTCACAATGACGAATCCCACAGATAGAGACATAATTCTGCAAACAGCAAGATCAAAAAAGGAAATTACATTCAAGGGAGCATCTTTGAGATTTACTGCAGACCTGACACCAGAAACACTCAAGGCCAGAAAGCAGTGGTGGGAATAGTGACAAAACTCAATGAAATGAATGCTTCACCTAGAATACTGTACCCATGAAAACTCACTTTCCGGTTCGATGGAAGAATACATGGTTTCACAGACCAAAAACAGCTCAGAAACTTTACAGACTCAAAACCGGTCTTAAGAGAAAAATTGAAAGACCTAATTTAAGACAAGACTGACCAAAAGGCACACCAAACTTCGATATAAAGATGGCATTAAATCCCAGGACAATTCTTTCTCTCAATGTCAATGGACTAAATGAATCAAAAAATTCAATCCAACCTTCTGCTGCCTACAAAATACACACCTGAATAGTTACAACGAACATAGACTCAAAATAAAAGGCTGGAGGAAAATTATCCAAGCAAACAAAAACCATAACAAACCTGGAGTGGCCATACTAATATCAGATAATGCAAACTTTATACTCAGGAAGGTTGTAAGGGACAAAGATGGACATTTTATATTAATCAAGGGGTATGTAGAGCCGAAAGAAATCACTCTCCTAAACATATATGCACCAAATGTGGGTTCTTCAAAGTATTTAATACAATTGTTGACGAATCTGAAAAACAATATGAATAACAACACAATAATTGTGGGGACCTCAACATGGCTTTTTCAACACTTGATAGGTCAACCAGACTGAAAACCAACAAGAATATACTAGACCTGAGAAGAGAAATGGAAGAAAGAGGCCTAGTGAATATATATATGTATATATATGTGTATATATATATATATATATAGAGAGAGAGAGAGAGAGAGAGAGAGAGAGAGAGAGAGGACACTCCATCCCCAGAAACCTGGATACCCATTCTTCTCTAATGTACATGGGACATTCTTCAGGATAGACTACATGCTGAGCACATATAACATATCTCCATAATATCAAGAGGATAGAAATCTTACAGGCTACATTCACTGACCACAAGGCTCTGAAATTATATGGAATTCCAAAGGGACACAGAAGAAAAACATTAACACCTGGAAGTTAAACAGCCCCCTATTAATTACCAGTGGGTCCCAGATGAAATCAAAGAGGAAATCAAAACTTTCCTGGAAACAAATGATAATAAAGACACAAACTACCAAAACTTATGGGACACAGCAAAAGCAGTACTGAGAGGAAAATTTATAGCTTTGCAAGCACACATCAGGAAGGAAGAAGGGGCTTACATGAGTAGCTTAATGATGCAGCTCATAGAACTAGAAAGTGCTCAATAAAAGGATCCAAAAATAGGGAGACAGAAAGAGATAACAAAGCTGAGAGCAGAAATCAACGAAACAGAAACCAAAAAAAAAAACAATCCAAAAGATCAACGAAAGCACTAGTTGGTACTTTAAAAAATAATTAAGATTGATAGACCACTGGCAAAATGAATAAAGAAGGTGAGAGAGAAACTTGATAACTCGTATTAGGAATGAAAAAGGAGAGATCACTATTGATATGGCAGAGATTCAAAGGGTAATCAGAAACTACTTTGAGAAACTATGCCACTAAAAATGAGAACCTGGAAGAAATGGATAAATTCTGGAACTCTTATAATCTTCCATGGTTGAATGAAGAGGATGTAGCATATCTAAACACCCCCATCACTATTGATGAAATTAAAGCGCTAATCAGATGTCTGCCCCAAAACAAAAGCCCAGGCCCAGATGGATTCACTAATGAATTCTTTCAAACGTTCCAAGAGGAACTACTACCAATCCTGGCATGACTCTTTCATGAAATCGAAAAAACGGAAACACTTCCAAATGGCTTTTATGAAGCCAACATCACCTTAATACCTAAACCAGACAGAGATGCAACGAAAAAAGAAAATTATAGACCAATATCGATGATGAATGCAGATGTAAAGATTCTCAATAAAATCCTGGCAAATGGGATTCAATGGCTCATTAAGAAGATCATCCTGGGGCCAGGGAGATGGCATGTAGGTAGGGTGTTTGCCTTTCATGCAAAAGGTAATCGGTTCGAATCCCGGTGCCCCATATGGTCCCCAGTGCCTGCCAGGAGCAATTTCTGAGCATGGAGCCAGGAGTAACACCTGAGCACTGCCGGGTGTGACCCAAAAACCAAAAAAAAAAAAATAAGATCATCCTGGGGGCCCGGGAGATAGCATGGAGGTAAGGTGTTTGCCTTTCATGCAAAAGGTCATGGGTTCAAATCCCGGTGCCCCATATGGTCCCCTGTGCCTGCCAGGAGCAATTTCTGAGCATGGAGCCAGGAGTAACCCCTGAGAACTGCTGGGTGTGACCCAAAAACCACAAAAAAAAAGAAGAGAAGATCATCCAATATGATCAAGTAGATTTCATCCCAGGAATGCAAGGCTGGTCTGACATCCATAAATCTATCAACATCATACACAACATCAACAACAAGAAAAATAAAAATCACATGATCATATAAATAGATGCAGAGAAAACATTTGATAAGGTCCAACACCCATTCTTGATCAAAACTCTTGATCAAAACTCTCAGAAAGATGGGAATGAAAGGAACCTTTCTCAATATAGTTCAGGCCATCTATCATAAGCTAGTGGCAACTATTATCCTGAATGGAGGAAAAAATAAAGCCTTCCCTATAAATTCTGGCACAAGACAAGGCTGTCCTCTCTCACCACTCCTATTCAACATAGCACTGGAAGTACTCTCTCTAGTGATTAGGCAAGAAAAAGAAATCAAGGGAATCAAGATAATAAAGGAAGAAGTCAAGCTCTCACTGTTTGCAGATGACATGATACTTTACTTAGAAAACCCTAAAGAGTCTACCAAAAAGTTTCTAGAAACAATAGATTCATATAGCAAGGTGGCAGGCTACAAAATCAACACTCAAATATCAATGGCCTTTCTATATACCAATAGTACTAAGGAAGAAATGGACATTAAGAAAATAACCCGGGGCTCGGGAGATAGCATGGAGGTAAGGCGTTTGCATTTCATGCAAAAGGTCATCGGTTCGAATTCCGGTGCCCCATATGGTCTCCCGTGCCTGCCAGGAGCAATTTCTGAACATGGAGCCAGGAGTAACCCCTGAGCACTGCCAGGTGTGACCCAAAAACCAAAAAAAAAAAAAATAACCCAGGGCTGGGCAGTGGCGCTGGAGCTAAGGTGCCTGCGCTAACCTAGGACGGACCCTTGTTCGATCCCCCGGTTCCCCATATGGTCCTCGTGCCTGCCAGGAGCGACTTTTGAGCAAATAGCCAGGAGTAAACCCTGAGCGTCACTGGGTGTGGCCCAAAAACCAAAAAAAAAAAAAATAAAGAAAAGAACTCCATTCACAATAGTGCCACACAAACTCAAATATCTTGGAATCAACTTGACTAAAAATGTGAAGGACCTATACAAAGAAAACTATAAAACTCTGCTCCAAGAAATAAGAGAGGACACGCGGAAATGGAAACACATTCTTTGCTCATGGATTGGCAGGACTAACATAATCAAAATGGCAATACTCCCCAAGGCACTATACAGATTTAATGCAATACCTCTAAAGATACCCGTGACAATCTTCAAAGAAGTGGATCAGGCACTTTTGAAATTCATTTGGAACAATAAACACCCTAGAATAGCTAAAGCAATCATTGGGGAAAAGAATATGGGAGGAATTACTTTCCCCAACTTTAAACTTTACTACAAAGCAATAGTTATCAAAACAGCATGGTATTGGAATAAAACCAGGCTCTCAAATCAGTGGAATATGCTTGAATACTCAAAGAATTTTCCCTAGACATACAAGCACCTAATTTTTGATAATGAAGCTAGAAATCCTAAATGGAGCAAAGAAAGTCTCTTCAACAAGTGGTGTTGGCACAACTGGCTAGCCACTTGCAAAAAAATTGAACTTAGACCCCCAGCTAACATCATGTACTAAGGTAAAATGCAAATGGATTAAAGACCTCAATATCAGACCTGAAACCATAAGATATATAGAACAACACGTAGGCAAAACACTCCAGGACATTGAGACTACAGGCATATTCAAGGAGGAAAGTGCACTCTCCAAGCAAGTGAAAGCAGAGATTAACAGATGGGAATATATTAAGCTGAGAAGCTTCTGCACCTCAAAGAAAATATCACCCAGGATACAAGAGCCAACCACTGAGTGGGAGAATCTATTCACCTAATACCCATCAAATAAGGGGCTAATCTCCAAAATATACAAGGCACTGACAGAACTTTACAAGCAAAAAACATCTAATCCCATCAAAAAATGGGGAGAAGAAATGGACAGACACTTTGACAAAGAAGAAATACAAATGGCCCAAAGACACATGAAAAAAATGCTCCACATCACTAATCATCAGGTAGATGCAAATCAAAACAACTATGAGGTACCATCTCACACCACAGAGAATGGCACACATCACAGAGAATGAGAACAGTGTTGGCGGGATGTGGAGAGAAGGAACTCTTATCCCCTGCTGGTGGGAATGCCGTCTAGTTCAACTTTTATGGAAAGTGATATGGAGTTTCCTCTAAAAACTGGAAATCGAGCTCCCATACGATCCAGCTATACCACTCCTTGGAATATACCCTACGAACACAAAAATATAATACAAAAATCCCTTCCTTACACCTATATTCATCTCAGCACTATTTACAATAGCAAGACTCTTGGTTGTTAACCAAGATGCCCTTCAACAGACGAATGGCTAAAGAAACTGTGGTACATATACACAATGGAATATTATGCAGCTGTCAGGACAGATGAAGTCATGAAATTTTTCTATACGTGGATGTACATGGAATCTATTATGATGAGTGAAATAAGTCAGAGAGAGAGAAAGACACAGAATGGTATCACTCATCTATGGGTTTTAAGAAAAATGAAAGATATTCTTGCAATAATAATTTTTCAGACACAAAAGAGAAAAGAGCTCACCTCATGAAGCTCACCACAAAGAGTGATGAGTTTAATTAGAGAAATAACTACATTCTGATCTTTCCTAATAATGAAAATGTATGAGGGAAATGAAAAGCCTGTCTAGAGTACAGGCAGGGGTTGGGTGAGGAGGAGGGAGATTTGGAACATTGGTGATGGGAATGTTGCACTGGTGATGGGTGGTGTTCTTTACATGACTGAACCCCAAACACAATGGGGTTCAAGGTGTAATCAAGGTGTTTAAATAAAATAAAAATAATTATTAAAAAAAGAAATATAAAGTACAACTCCCTGCCAGAAGGACACAGTCCCTGGACTGGGGTGGAAAGGGCATGATGGGCCATTGGGTCCACACAGCCAGACACCAGCTTACATTTTATGAAATAAAAAACCACATTATTCCTTTTCGGCCTTTACCCATAGTAGTTCCCTTTGGTGTGAAAAATATTATGAATTTCTTTAGGTTGGAGATATTATTGAATAACTAATGTTAGCTCTCAGGTGAACCAAACAGGCAACTTCTTTCAGCACGGGGCTGTGTACTCACCTAGCAATGCAAAGACAAGAGATACAGTGATTTTGGAGAGATCCCAGAGCCCCAATTTTCAAATACTATGAGCTTGTACAATGACCTATCCCACCACCACAATAGTAATACTGATTGTAACTTGCAACTCTTACCATCTCGCTCCTCTTTGGAGATCCCCGTCCAAAGGCGAATTGCTGAAATGTCACATCCTCAACATGTAGTCTGTACTCTGAAATCAAACCAAATATGCAATGTAACAATGTGTTAAATGAAGCAAGGTCAAATGAGGCAACATAGGTGGAGTGAGTACATGTTGTTTTCACATACTAAACCAACCTAAAGGAAAGGAAAGACAGATTGGGGGGGGGGGCGTTGTGGTGTGAATCAAGACAAAATCCAACTTGGCTCTGTGATGTGCCGATTCATCAAAGTTAAACCATGAACTAATACAATTTATTTCTAAGTTTGAAAAATTAAAATAATGAGAGAGAGTACAGCAGGGAGAATGTTTGCCTTGCACTTGACTGACTTGAGTTCAATTCCCTGCAACCCAATGCTTCCCAATCCCCAAGAAAAAAATTCTTCAAATTATCAAAAATTGTCCAGAGCCAAATTTCAATGGGGAGCATTGAGTTCTAAGTGATGGGCCTTTACATATGGTCCCAGAACCCAACAGGAGTGATTCCTGAAGTACAGGTACAAAAGAAAATCTTGAGCAACATCCAAATGGGCCTCAAACAAAGATTAATTAAAAGATAAAAAATTTTAAAAAGCCTTCTGATATCTCAAAATCACACTAATTATCCAAAGAAAATGGCAAGTGGAGATAGACAGAAAAGAGAGGCATCCAGACATGGGGCTGTGCAGTTAGACCAAGAGCAAAAATGGTGGGGGATAAAGGCTCAGATATCTCAGGCTCTGTTCTAAACCTGAAAGAGCATAGCCAAAACAACAAAGCTCCAAAATCATTCTAGGACTCAAGTGCAGTGAATGGAATTGTGGACGCCCCGCACACTGACTTGGGAACATGACAACCAATACTCAGCACCGAACATCACATGTTCCACGAGGCTCAACACCCGCCTCACTGCATGAACTGAGGAAAGGTCACTTCCCACACTCACCTGCAAACACTTCTCCCTGCAGTCTCCCAGGACTCACCTTCTAAACAGGAGATCAACGCAGGTTTTGCCCCACTGTGGCCTGTCCCAAGGAAACAATTCATGGTTAGGGAGTGAAGAGGACACCAAATCTTGTGTATGAGTCTGGGTCCCTAATGAAAGTGACAAAATCATGAAAGTGATGAACAGAATTTCTTCTCTCGATGTCCACATTGGTTATCACAGGCAAGACCAGTTGTGTTTGCTTGTTTGTTTATTTGTTTGTGTACCAGTGGAAGCCAACATGTGGTGCACTCACTGAAATATATCCGAACAATTATGGGCACCATATAAGAAACCAAGTATCGAACCTGGATCCAGTTAGTCATGAGGAACACAAACGCCCTCAAGTAGTGCTATTGCTCTCGCCCAAGACCAAGTGAAATGAATAAGGCCAGATAATACAGTGGAGAAGTAATAGTACAGCACTGGTCTTGCACTTCAACAATGAACATTTAATTTCAGCATTTTCTGTAGTTTTGAGTCATACCAGGAGTGAGTACTAAGTACAGAGCCAGGAGTTAAATTCAAGCACTGCCAAGGCCGAAGAATATCTGAAAAATAGGACCAATGTGGAGCCTAGGAACCTAAATATAATTCAATGGACCATTTTTCAGAACTGTGAATGACAATGAAAAATAAAAAATTGGACAGATCTATATAATGAAGTTAGAAGCTACAGAGAGTTAGAACAACAAAAGAAGCTTGTCCTTGGAGCAGCTTCACTCCCAGTTGAACCAAGATCTCTGGCCTATTCCCAGGAACCACACACAGTGGGGCCCACACAGGCTCCCCCAGGCAGCTCTCACCTATGTCCAACAGGTGCTGGTAGGTCTCCAGCATCACATCTCTGTAGAGATTCCTCTGAGAGGCATCCAAGCATGGCCACTCCTCTGAGGTGAAGCTCATAGCCACGTCGGGGAAGGTCACCATGTCCTGAACCAGCGCACAGTGGAGGGGATCAGAGCGAGTGACACCCACCCTGGGCCCTAGAGTTAGGACAGGGCCTCTCATAACATAAGAAGGACTTGTTCCTCTTCCTTCTTCCCATGGGGGCCCCTCCTCTGGGGCTGCACTCTCCTGTCCACCCACTCTGTCACTCGCCTACTACTTGGGGACAGGATATCATATGGTTTGTACTCATTTTCTTCCTTCTAGATCATTCCTAAAGAACAGCAAGGTCCTTTGCAGAAGCCCTGGAGAAAAGTCACAGCCATGAGCACCAAAAAAAATACAAGTCTCTGCCAGGAGGACACAGTGCCTAAAAAGGCCCTATTGGGGTCTTGGGGGCCACATGCCAGGCACCAGCTCAGACCCAATGAGGAGACATCCCATGAAGATCCTTCCTTTCCTGGAGACACAGAAGCATGCTGGGATCTACAAGGAAGAAACTGAGCCCTGCATCCTCCCTGAGCCCCACAGAGCCCTGGAAGCCCAGGACAGGACTCTAGAGCAGGACCCGCACACCAATGCCCTTTACAGGCCTGCAGCAGCACCATTCCCAGCACTTAACCCAGATGTAACAATACACAGGGACACAGGCTTTAGAAACCCTCTTCTGCCCTCCTGTCTTGCAGGTGGGGACATGGATCAGGGTGCATGTATCCAGGACCCAGGGCCATGGTGAACACAAAAACTGCCCCAGATCTTTCTGCTGGCCTGAACTCCCTGGTTCATGCTTTAAACTAATCCTGATCAGCACAATTGATTCTTCAGTGCTCACACCATGCCAGGAATTCATGGTCCAATGGAAAGAAGTAGTACACTAAGGGCTTTTGACTTAGAAGCAGGCATCCTGAGTTGGATCTTTGTATCTCATGTATTTAGCATAGAGTCAGGAATCAAAGCTCAGCAATAATGAGTGAGACACAAAATCAAGCAAACAAAAAAGCACCCCAGTCCTACCAGGGGGCTGGTATCGAAAGCACAAAGGACGGTGTACTTAAATTGAACAGCCCTCAACAAATATGGGTAAGGCACAAAATCAAGCAAGC
>PVKC010049903.1:0-10649 GCA_004027635.1 Crocidura indochinensis
TATTGTATTTTATTTTATGCATTGTATTTATAACTTCTTTACTATATTTTATTTTTGTTATAGTTTAAGTACCCTGGTTATAACACTGTTAGTGTGTTTATTTTTTAAACTTTAATTGTTCCATAGATATTATTGTTATAATAGTGTTAACATTATGGTTCTGATATACAAGTTCTAGAACTTTCATCACTAACAGTGAACCCAAGACCCTCTACCACTGTCATTGTATCACTTTAAGAAATCATAGACTTTATTCAAAATTAGAAAAATAACTACAGAATAACTTAAAAACAAAACAAAATAGAAAATAAACAAAAAAATCTAAAGGTTTGACACTTTTGGTCCCACACTGGCAAGATTGAGTCCTGAGCACAGAACCAAAAGTAACTCATGAGCACTGTTGGATGTGAGCCAAAAAAAAGGGGGAGAAATGTAACTATTCAAAAGAAATTCTAGGAGTAATATAAATATTTCAATACTATTATAACAATAGCTTTGTTAAATAGAATTAACTAAATACTTTTAGAAATAAATGACCAAAATTAATTCATATTAAAATAAAAATCTCAATTAATTATTTCATACATAATATTAGTGACAAAAATATTCCTTCATCAAAAGAGTATCGAAGCAAGATAATTTAAAAACCTTGTTAAGCCTTAAGTAATAAAAAAGAAGTCCTTGGATACACGTTATTTTAGCACAAGAAAGAGTAAAACTAACTATAAACAAAGGGTAAAAGTTCTTCTTGTTCCTGAAGATATAAGTTCACCTGATGAAGGTGGAATAATATTTCTTCTCCAAGCAAAGTCACTTATGAGTAGCAAGCTGCTCCAATCCAGGGAGGAGCCTGAAGAATCTCTAAATGCTTAGCAGGAAGCTGTGAATTATAGTTTCCCATGTGGCATTTTTGTTGTTATTGTTATTTTGCTTAGTTTTTTGTTTGTTGTAGAGACATAACAGCAGTGCTTATGGATTACTCTTGGCTCTTTAGGCAGTATCATTCCTGTTAGTGCTCAAAAGATCATATATGGTGCCAGAAATTGAACTCAGAGCAGTCATGTGCAAGGCTAGTTCGCTATCCAATCTGTAGTTGGGAAACCCTACATGAAAATGTATAAGCAATGCCTATAAAGTTATTACAGCTACATTGACTCTTTTTAAAAGACAGGTATTTCTAACCTTAATGGATCCTAAGGACTTAGGATAGGTTTCCTATTGGTTTCTTTATTTTATTTTATTTTATTTTTGGTTTTTGGGCCACACCCAGTGACGTTCAGGGGTTACTCCTGGCTGTGCGCTCAGGGATCACTCCTGGCTTGGGAAACCATATGGGATGCAGGGGATCAAACTGAGGTACATCCTAGGTCAGCTGCATGCAAGGCAAATGCCCTACCGCTGCACCACCTCTCCAATCCCCATATATTGGTTTCTTAGCTTTACTCCTAAATTGTTATTATGATTGTCTGAAGATAAGCAATGAACTGTGTATGGTCTTCTATTAAAACTGCCAGAGAGAAAACTTTGCAGGCTGTTGCCTTTGAAATAATATCCACACAAATTATAACCTACCCTTATCTAGAATAGAAATATTTAATTGCAACTAAGATCACTGTTAATGGGTATTAGAAGACCCAAAATCTGAGGTCTGTTGTGCATATTTTAAAGCTATATCAGTGAGAATAATGGCTGGAAAAATTATTGACAATATCGTTTTAAAAATTGTGTGAAATCCCTAGTACTGGTCCAAAGAGAGATCTCAATGTGCTTCACATGTGCTTCACATGCAGGAAGTATGAGTTTAATCCCTGAAACACCTGTTCTCCAAGAACCTCCAAGAATGACCTCTGACACGGGATGAAATATAGTCCCCAAACTCAGACAGCACAGCCTCAAAACAACAGAAAGCACCAGATGGCCTAGTTGATTCTAGCAAGGAACCACAGTAGGAGAGAAGTTTGGAAAGGAAGGGGATGAACAGAAGTAACACAGAGATCAAGAATGGAAAGGCAATCAATATTAGCAAAATCTAATCATCAAATTTATAACCTTAGTGGATTAGAGAGAAATGCCACATGAGAAGTTATATAACATAGCAGCAATGTCCATTTTTTCTTCTAACTTCTAGAATACACAAGGGTGTTGCCATTTTTGAAAATAATCCTTCAGAAGGACCAGAGAAAATACTTTTCCTCACCTATATATTTATGTAAAGCATGACATGCAGGCACAGAGCCCTACTACTTGACTTTAAACCTTCAGCTATATTGTCCCTTCTGTGTCGAATCAATTACCATTATGCTATGTCAAATAAACCTTAACTATTTCTTATACTATCCCTTAGATCACATCTTTTCGGTGACTATAATGTCTAGAAGGCTCCTAAAGCTAGTTTCTCTTTGCTCGCATGATAAGACTTGGCTATTTCTGAGCCTATTTATTGTCATCTCATTAAGTTACCATCTGCCTACTTCTTACATTGAACATAATGGGAACCCCCTGAGACCTTCTGCCAAGTCTCTAGTTCTTTAATATACTATTATAAGCACAATTTTTACATATATATATTTGTGAATGCATTTATGCACAGAAATAACACACACACACATACACACACACACACACACAAACTTTTCTACTCTAAATCCTTCCTTTCACCTCAATCCTATCATACACCTTTCAGGGGACTATAAATTTATCTTAGTCTCATCCTTAGGAGCCCATTTCCTCCTGATAGCCTTTTGGTATCCTAGTTACCTGGAAGAGAACAGAGAGGGAAAAAAGTAAGAAAATATAAGGCTTTTCCTCTATGATGGGTTATCATTTGGTTTTTGTTTGTTTATTTAGTTCTTGGACCACACTGGCAATTCTTGGGGCTACTCCTGGCAGGCTCAGGGGTGGGGGCTATATGGGATGCTGGGGATCAAACCTGGTTGGCTGCATGCAAGGCAAATGGCCTACTGCTGTGCTATTACTCCGACCTCTGTAATGGGGTATCTGACCCTGTAGAGGATCTCTGAACCTTTGTATACTAGATATTGCTGCACCAATTGGACTTTCTCTTTGGGAATATTATTGCACATTTATTTATGATGCTGTTTCCAGAAAAAGCATGTATTTGTATATGTGTGTCTGCATATACCTACTTGTTCATTTTGTGTGTATGTATTTGTGTGTATCTTTTGATATTTAAAAATAAGTATCATTCACTATTAGAACTTTTGGGTTTTCCCTTATCAAATTCCTACTTTTACTTCAGTTGCTTCTGAAAGTTACTATCTGCTGTCAGCCTGCTGTTGACTTTCAGTGTCTATTTCTGACTTATTTATCCTTCCCTTGCCTTTCCATTTATAATTATCTTCCTACATCATTCATTTTTACTTCTGACATGCTGTAGAAAACCCATTCAAATGAGATGTTCTCCTGAGTAGTGTCCAGTAACAAGGTAAGTGGATTTTTATATGGACAGTTCCTCATCCACACTCAATCCCTTCCAACTAAAACAATACTATCTCCTACCATCTGTTTCTCAGTTTTCCTTTTCTATTGGATTGTTCCACTGGGCCTTCTCTCTCACTTATCACCATTAGGTCCTAACATAAAATTCTTTTCCCTTGCCAATAAGTTTTTAAAAATATAGGTACTTTGACTTCTTTTAAAAGCAGAGTCATTAGACTACCAAACTCTTTCCTGCAGTGAAAGGGAATTAATGCTTTAATATTTTGAGCTTTGCCAAGCAATTAGTGGCACTTAATTTTTTCCTGAGATGCATGCACATCAGAAGTTTTACTTTTATACCTTCATTCTGACAATTTATTAATGGTAATTCATAGACTAGTGGGTTTTAAAAGAAAATGCTAGATTCTAAAACCTCTTTGCATTTATTTAACTATTGTATTTTGACAAGTCAGAATTTGGCAGAATTAGCATCTCCGTACCTCAGAAAAATGGTGATAATAACACTATCCTGATGAGCTACTTGCAAGGGTCCCCTACTTTGAAAAAGTATTAACCTTTATGCTTGATAAATGTAAAAAAATATATATTATGATGGGGGGGGGTGGAGCAGTGGTGCAGCAGTAGAGCATTTGCCTTGCACGTGGCTCACCTAGGATGGACTGTGGTTAGATTCCGTGGTATCCTATATGGGGGCCCAAGAAAGGAGCAATTTCTGAGTGGACAGTCAGGAGTAATCACTGAGCTTCACCGGGTGAGGCCCCCCCCCAAAAAAAAAAAAATATATATATATATATATATATATATATATTATAATTGTCTTGACTAATGTTCCATATGGGTTTGTGAATGAAGGTGAGGGATAATAATGAGGAATTGAAGGGTCTAAGAAGGAGGTACTAAGAACAATCCATTTTTAAGAAATAGATTTTGTATAATTTTGGAGTAAGAATGATATTTTATTTTGGAGGAAAAAAAAGATTTCTAGGCCAAGGGAAACAAATAATATTTTCTAGTAGAAGCAAAGATTTTTTTATAAAAGTTTATTCATTTTTCTTTTTTTTTAAGATTTGGACCTATTTATACATATCTTTTCTTGGAGAAGGAGCAGGAACCAAGATCTGACTGTGAAGATTTTACTGGATCCCATGCATGATAAAGGAGGAGTAGAAAATGTGGTCAATGGTATTTGGAGACATTGTAATGCCAGCAGGCTATGCCATGTAGCATGGAGCTTTTTCTATGTACCTATATTCATAAAGTGCAAATAAACTATCTCCTATGGTTTTTTAAAGTATTAGAGGTCATCTGCTTAAGAAACCAAATAGCATCTGGTCCTGCTGGGAGTTTAATAATTATGGCTATTTTGATTATTATCACTACTGCCATTCTGCCATCATACAGTTGGGAATCAATGTATAGTTTAAACTTAGTGAGTTCTGTCTACTTTCAAAATGTTAAACTACAAACATAGCCCAGTGCTTGATCTTGGAAGCAAATTACTTTACAGTCATTCTGTACTTCAAAAAATAATAAAAGTAAATTCCTACAGACAGATCTTAGAAAAAGAAACTGCAGCTGATATATTCCAACTTCTGTCCCAAGACCTACTATATCAGAGTCCCTGTTTTCTCCTAATTTCAAAATAAGTTTCTACAACATGGGAAAGCTGAGAGGCAAGTTAACTGAGAGAACCAATGCATAGAGAACTTTGTAGAACTCTTCATCTGGAAAGTAGGTAACACCTTGACAGATTAAGAAAGAAGGCATAGCCAGTCATTTACATCTAAAGTGATTCATTTATAAGATGGTTTTGCATTTACACAAAGAGAACAAGATGAGGTTCTCAATATATGGTTAAGAGAATGTGAGCAAGGACACATCCTCAACTAGAAAATGGTGAATTTTCATAACATTCTTAAAAGATTGAATTGTATGAGGTGCAGTTGCTCAAAATATGAGTCATCTTTTTGAAATATTGAGTGGGACATGAATCATGGGTCAGCTAGAAGAATGCAGACAGGATACCCACCCAAGTGGTGAACAGATCAGACTAATCTACATAAGAAAGTTTATAGTGCACATTGTTGTATTAATTATTAATTATAAAGTCCTAGTGTTGTGGATGCTGATGAGGTCTTTCTCTGCTTGGCCCAGCCTGTAGCCCCTTCAGCCTGTGGGTATGTGGGTGCAAAGTGATGGCGAAGAAATTATTTTACAGGCAGTCAGATGAAGTTCAGGAGACAACCAGCTTTATTACAAGGTCCTAATCGCCATGTTCATATTTCTCACATGGCCTCTAAGCTAAGCTTTATTAAGCAGCCTCCATCAGCTGCCCTGCAAGCATCCTTCCTGTGGCAGATCTCTCTCCTTGCTGACTCTCCCTCCCCCTTCTCCCTAGGAACCCCCTTAATTACCTATCAGGACCCCTCCCAGTTGTGGTTGGTTCTCACCTTCCAAGTGAGATAGGCAGGAAGTTGGGGGGGGGGTAACAGTATATGTTATGGAGGGAGTTCTAAGTGTCAGTGAAAATACAAAAACAGGCATAGATGTATATGAAACAGCTGTATATTAAAGACAGCATTCCTTTTAGCAATCTTCAGGGTAAAATAAAATTCCTTAGGTCTTCAGGGTATAGTCTCAAGTTTCTTAGGCATTCCATAACAAAATCACATCTAAGAATGGCTTAAAGCAATAAACAAAAATTGCTTCACAATTCTAAGGATCAAAAGGCCAAAATCAAAACCCACAAAAAAATATTTCCTTTAAAGGTCCTTTGTAACAATCTGCTCCATAGATCTATCCTGACTTCAGTTGGTGGTAAGAACACTTGGTAATCCTTATTTCTGTTATATACATCCTTAAAGACCAACTACTAAATATAGGTCATAATATTCTAATAATACCACAGTTAGCTAATTACATCAACCAAGAACATTTTTCCATAGAAGTTCACATTGTGAGGTTTGTGGTGATGTGTCTGTCATGGAACACTGATCACAATAAAATAATGATTATTATAATAGCCATTTTTTTCTTGTTCTATGTGTATACTGTAATATTAAGCTCTTTTTTTGCAATGTAAAGTATAAAACATTGAGAAAACCCCATTAAGCATAATTTTTAAATGCCTTTTATCATCTGAAATATAACATAGGACATGATACTGTTAAATAATATTTAACCAATAATAATTATTATTATAATAATTATAAACTAATAATGTTTAATGTTATTAAGTACATTTAAAATATATGGGGGCCGGGCGGTGGCACTGGAGGTAAGGTGCCTGCCTTGCTTGCGCTAGCCTAGGACGGACTGCGGTTCGATCCCCCGGTTTCCCATATGGTCCCCCAAGCCAGGAGCGACTTCTGAGTGCATAACCAGGAGTAACCCCTGAGCGTCACCAGGTGTGGCCCAAAAACCAAATAAAATAAAATAAATTTAAATAATATAAAATAAAATATAAATATGTAGATTTATATACATATAAAATTTTAAGTTCTGGGAATATTTTTGCTCACAAAAATATGGCTATTGGGGATTTTTTTTTGTTTGTTTCATTAGAATGCATAGGATTGTCTGACAGCCTCTGGTATAAATGATACCAAAGGCTGAAAGCTTAACTACCATCTAGCTTTTGTGCTGTGGGGATTGAAAATGGACAAATGGGTTCTGGTCTGCTTCTCATCAGGTGATCTTGGTACTGTAGGACCCAAATAGCACTGTATCCTCAGTTCCTTGAATTAACCCCTTCACTGTTTCACCGCACATAAGTGGAGAGGCACCCAGAGACACCTAAACACTGCTTGGGAACCTCTGCCTCTCCCTAAAATAAATATAGATAGATAGAGATTTGGAAAAGGTCACAATAACCCCTAATCTGAAAGTTATGACTATCTAAGGGTTTAAAAACAGAATTGGGTCATAATTTGACTTGAAATTATTAAGAGAGAAGCATCAAAGAAAAAGTTAGCACTTAGCCTGAAGTGTCCCAATCTCCTGTTCATGGTAACAGGCATTTTTCCCTTTACACAGATGTATTTGTCACTTGGATGAGAAGCCAGTCCCTTGATGCTTTCCTCTGGTGGAGGTTGCCAAAGATGCCAGGGAGCTACGATAAACACAGTCTTTTCCCAACAACTCTTTATTTAGATCTGCTCTCTCTTTTAATCTCAATTGGTTACAGCAAGCTTTAGGTACCTTGCTGAGGATGTGTTTGACAAGTCATGAAAGGGTATGGGCTCCCTCAGAGAGTATATTTTCCCTCAGAACCTTTCACAATAGCAGGAGGAAAGAAGAATTGGGATTGGGCATCTAATTACTTCTCTCCCACAGAGAAGTGTTGGGAAAGAAATTCTTAACTTCAGAATCTATACTTTCCTTCTTGAAGTTGACTTTTTCTCTGAAAGGAGATTGGGTTGAGATGTCATATTCACCGAGAAACCATGATTTTGGCACCCCACCTCCAAGGTGAGCATCATCTTTTAAATTTTTATTAAGAAAAATTTTTATTTCAATAATTCCATTGTTTGTTTTGCAGTCTTCACTTGACATAGTGGATTGCGGTATTTCTATAGATCCTTCTGTGTTATGCTCTGCAGATTCTTTTGCTTTACAGACTATTCCATGCATCTTTGTTTTTCTTCAAATACACGTTGGGATATGGTATATAAGGAAGGTGGTTTATTTAGCTGATCCCAGGTAAGAGAAATAGGAGAAGTGAGAGGTAAAAGAGGAAGATCAGTGGGAAGGGTTCTTAATAGTTCAAGCTTTATTCATCTTGTAATCTCTGAATAGCCTTGTGGAATGAACTTGATAAAATCTACTGAGGCTTTGGGGGCTTCCAATTTCCTTAATGAAAGCATTGAATGTTGTGACCTTTGTGATCACATAGGAACACATATATGATCTATGGTTTTATAAAGCTTTTGAGCAGGGAACAAAGATTGGATGCGGGGCCCGGGAGATAGCATGGAGGCAAGGCGTTTGCCTTTCATGCAAAAGGTCATCAGTTAGAATTCCGGTGCCCCATATGGTCCCCCGTGCCTGCCAGGAGCAATTTCTGAGCATGGAACCAGGAGTAACTCCTGAGCACTACCAGGTATGACCCAAAAGCCAATAAAATAAAATAAAATAAAAGATTGGATGCATGAAAGACCTAATGTTAGTGGGGTATTCATTTAACTGGTTTCTTCTTTGCTGTGTAATTGTCTAAAAACAGTGTCACTTTATTAAAAGTATCTATTTACTGGTGATCCTTTCCATATGGTTCTTTCTCAGTTCTGGTAGCTTTTTATTAATGATATCTTTATTTAAGCAATATGATTACAAACATATTTGTAGTTGGGTTTCAGTCATAAAAAGAATACCCCCCTTCACCAGTGCAACATTCCCAACACCAATGCCCCCATCTCTCTCCTTGCCACCCCTGTATTCATAATTTTTGTGAACATTCTTTACATTTTTTCATTCACTAAAATAATCTTTCTAACATCAACTATTGTTGACCATTAAACTTAATAGTAGTTTTTATTTTGTAGGGCCACAGTAGTTTTATTCTGTAGAACCTAGAATAGAAAATTTGTCATTTATCTTAGGGAATTTCTTGGGCCAATTTCTTTTAAGGTTTTAGCTAGCAGGATCTTTATGTCCTTCGTTACTATTTGTCCCAATTCTTTATTTCTTGCTGATTTTTGACTAGTAAGCTATCTAGCTGTATTGTAAGCCTCTCCCTTTGTATTTTGAAGACTATATTTCCAAATCTTATTCAAAATGTATCTTCAAAATACTATTCTGTCAAAACCTAGGAAAATTGATGGAGAAAAGTTGACAGTGATGGTGAGATTGGAGCAGAAATATTGCGTATCTAAAACTTTGTGAATTACTTTGTAAATTACAGTGCTTTAAAAAACATTTTTTAAATTACAAGTCTTTCATAGTTGTAGTTCGGGCATATAGTGACAATGAACTAAGGCCTTCCCAATACCAGTATTGACCTCCCTTCATCAGAGTTACTAGCATGCATTCCATACCTCCACCCTTAGCCTCCTTGTCTACCAGTGAACAGGTCCATTTTGTGTTTAGTTCTTATAGTTTGGGTCTCTTGATTCTATTGCCATTGACTTTGGCTTGGGTATTTAGTTCCAACCATTTTTTCCCACTCAATGCACCTGAGACTACTTGGCCCTTGGGACCACTCACCCTTTTTCTTTTCTTTTATTTTCTCTTTTAGAAAGAGATAAAAATATGAGGCAAGGTCCAGAGAGTGCTGCAGACGAATTAATCATCCCTAAGCAAAACCTTAGTGGGTAAATAAATTCTCACTGAAAATTAAGCGGAAAACACAAAGCAGACGAATATGAAATATGAAATAAAACCACACAAAAATGCATGGGGACCCTCGTCAAAGGGACGAGTGACAAATTTATTTTTCCAGCAGATGACCTTTTATAGGCACAGGCTAGGAATGCAGGGTGATGTCAGGGAAAAACAAAAGAGTAGGAGAGTAGTACAATAGGAAGCAGGTCTAGAATTTACATATCAAAATGACTTTCCCATAGGAGGGAAAGAACTCTGCTGGAGGTTGAAGGTGGAGATGTTTTTGGGTAAACAGAAAAACCAGTTTTTCAAGAAACCAAGAGGAAAGAGGCAAAAATATTTATGGTGATTATCTGGTTGTAGGAGAATAGATTTTTTGGGAAACAGAGATGATTGTTTACCATCAAAAGCTAGACTTTAGAAAAAACAAGTTGCTGGCACCAGGTTGTAGGTATCACAAAGAGCTAGTCAGTGGGAAACTTTTGGCATTTTTTTGGTACTGGCTTTTTCTTTGTCTGTAGAGAGAGAGAAACCGGATTTCTAAGGAGAAAATGTAATGTCACAGCCATGTAGGAAGTATGACATAAATATCGTCAGTAATCCATGCAAGGGTCCATGATAGACCTCTAGGTCGGCCTTCTAGCAGATGTTTCTTGGAAGAAAAACTTAGACACTACACCAGGAAAGCTAGAAGACAGGTCTGGTGCATGCCCTGCTAAGTGGGGGGTGACAAGAGAAATAGCATGGAGGTAGGGCATTTGGTGGTTCGAATCCCTGCATTCCATATGGTCCTCAAACCTGCCACGAGGCGATTTCTGCCGGGTGTGACAAAAAGAAAAGAAAGGAAGGAAGGAAGGAAGGAAGGAAGGAAG
>PVKC010049904.1:0-10656 GCA_004027635.1 Crocidura indochinensis
GGGCTCAGTTCTATTACCTCAGTTCAAAGAAGGGTTGAATGACTCTAGTGTAGGTCCATCCTCATCAGGCTTTTCCTTCCCTCCATAATGCCTCATCACATCAGACACTTCCATGCCAAAGTTCAAGCTAGACTGAAGGCAAGCTGCCTATGAGATGGGAAAGCTGAGGAGGAGAAAGGCAAAAAAAAAAAAAAAAAAGCCACCATGTTTCTGACTTGCAATCTTTGACTAGTCTATGTGAATGAAGTAGAAAGTGTTAGAACAGAGAAGAGCTAAAGCAACATCAGGGTTTTAGCCGCGCTAACAGCTCTAGACAAATTGCTAATAATTCATGATCTTGGGCTTTTGGCAATAAAAGCACATTCTGTGCTGGCTGCTTTTTTCAGGACTCACAGTATCTGATATTCAGGGTTGAAAAATGGCTGAAGCTCTCCCAAACAGCACAGTCAGAGCATCCCATTCAAACACAGACATCAAGAGAAGATAGTGTTAATTAGCACTGCAGTCAGAAGCAGGTCTATTCCATCCTAGGAGCGCTACAGCTGTTTTTCTTACATTTTCTTCTTTATTTTTGCATGGCTGTCAGCACAGTTCACAAAAGCTTAGCCTGGAAAGGGCAATTCAGTGCATGGACAGAGTAGTTGTGTGGTGCCAGCTCGGTTCTCCAGACAAGCTGCTCACTGGTTGTCTCTCTCTCTCTCTCTTTCTCTCTCTCTCTCTCTCTCTCTCTCACTCACTCTTTTCTTCCCTTCCTCTTCTCCTCAGTGGCATGGCCGAGCTGCCAGCTTCGACAGCGAGAGCTCATGTCCGTCACCGAAACCACCTCCGACACCATGAGTTGTCCAGCTGAGCGATTCAGACCTGACTCAGCAAACATTCATTTTGCACTTGTTCAAACCGTCCAAATCCAGTGTGGCACAAGTGGCAGCAGTGGTCCTGGCACGTCTCTCTCTCTCCAGAAACTTCGCTGGGCCCTACGTCGGTGAAGACCCGCCGAGACACTTACCATGTGGTCCGATCTGTCTTAGTCTTGTCTTCCTCCCCAGGTGATGTTTTATGTGGTTTTTACTTCTTCTGAATCTGTGGTTCAAAAAAGGGAGGCTGTTTTTTCAAATGGGAGGCAAAATATCAGAGTGCAGAGCTCAGAAGTTTGTGCCACTGAAATGATATATGAAACTTTGCCTCCTTCAAACACCTTCCTAATGTTGGTAAGAAGCAAGAGACACAACATGAGTTGCATTTTCTGGACTCTACAGGAATGAGGTGGATCAATACAAGAGCCTTCCCTGGGGTATTCCGATTCTTTGAAGCTCTTGGTGGCTTGGACACAGGAACCAACTTCTGGTCAAGGGGCTACAGCTCCCCCTTCTCATCCCAGCTCCTCCTAAGTTGAAAATGGCTCATTTCCTCCTGGGAACTTGGTCCCTTTCTTTAGGAACGATTCTGCCAAAAAAGGAATCCTGCTCTGTTTCCCAGTGTGCCATAGTCAATGACCACATTTGTTTGAAAACAGGAACTTTGCCTCTCCGAAAATAACCTGCACTGTAAACAATAGATGGCACCTAGGCCCCAGAGTGATTTCTGCATTATACATAGCTTTAGAATTCCATGAAGTACCAAGTTGTTGTTTTAAATGCTTAAATAGATCAAAAATAAACTGGAGATAAAATGTTCTTTTTTCAAAGTTAAGAATTGAAGAGGGCAAGGAGTGGGAGATGAAATCCAAGTCACAATTGAGTCCATCTCTATGGATTGTCCTCTGGAGAGAAATGGAGTTAGGTTAAGCCAATTTCAGCCCAACTTACTGACTCTGGGACAATATTCATCTTAAACTTTAGTTCTAGAAATCACTAAGTATTTCAGTGTTGTTTTTGTGGTAGTGAGAGATTGTTTGGTTTTGTTTTCTTTAGATCGCTACCTTAGTCCAAATTCAGTTTAGGAAGAATTAAATTATTCTGCTTTGAAATCCTATGTTTCTATTGAGTTCCTAGTGGCCTTCTCACCAACTCTGTATCATTAGATTGATAAGTTCAGTCTACATAGCCTGGTCTTTGTGCAATCTCCAACCTTTACCTACTCAATACCAATTTCCAGAGTTGTAAATGCGATCCCGCTGAAGAACATTGGAAGATCAAGACTCTAAAAATTACTCACACACCTTGTGTCTTATTCTTTCTATATGTCACCTGCTTTGGGGGAGAACAATCCCAAAATGTCAGCCTCCCTTTAAGCTCAGTTATCAGATTTCTCTGCTGATAGAACTAAGGAGGTTCTTTTTAAAAATGAGCACCACTTTGGACAGGATGAATCTAGATAGAGTGGTAAAAGAAGTGTCTAGCTTAAAATAAAGTAAATGTAGATAAACTCACATTCCCTCCTGTATTGAACTTTGTCCTAGCACAGGCCTAATGTATCATTGGTAGCAAGTATTTCCTCCAAAATGGCGGATGAGTGATGGAACTATCCACTCAGGGAGTGCTGCAGCCAAATGTTCTCTACAAAGTCAGAAAGCCCCATGCTTGATCAGGATCTTGGCAGCCTCTAACTCCAATCCAATATTTGCCTTTAGATGGACATCCTTAAGATGTCCTGCTCAATCACCAAGCAGAGGTGCTGGGTCCAACAATTGTGAAAAGGGCAGTTGAACTCCTGGGTTAGAAGGACACCAGAAATGAGTATAAGGAATGAATTTTTTTAGAAGTGAGCTCTAAATGCATGCCCAGGGCAAGGGATGTGGCCCAATGGTAGAGCGCACACCTGGCATAGACGAGGCCCTTGGTTTGATCCCTAGCACTAAAAATATTTAAAAATTTAAAAAAGGATGGCTGGGGCCGGTGAGGTGGCACTAAAGGTAAGGTTGTGGCACTAGAGGTGAGGTGGCACTAGAGGTAAGCAAGTGCTAGCCAAGGAAGGACCTTGGTTCAATTCCCCAGCGCCCCATATGGTCCCCCCCCCAGCCAGGGGCAATTTCTGAGGGCTGAGCCAAGAGTAACCCCTGAGCATCAAACGGGTGTGGCCCAAAATAAAAAAAAAAAAAGATGATGGCTATTCTTCCCTTTTCAAAAAAAGGAGTGTTCCTAGCTTGGCTCTTGTGAGGATCAGTGCTCCCAGACATTCCTCTTTTGCTGAGGCAGCTGTCCTACACACATGAACACCCCCACCCTTAAAAAATTATTTTCCAGGGCCCAGGAGATAGCATGGAGGTAAGGCGTTTGCCTTTCATGCAAAAAGGTCATCGGTTCGAATCCCGGTGCCCCATATGGTCCCCCGTGCCTGCCAGGGGCAATTTCTGAGCATGGATCCAGGAGTAACCCCTGAGCACTGCCGGGTGTGACCCAAAAACCAAAAAAAAATTTATTTTCCACACAAATGTGGAGCCCCTCCAATTCCCCACCAACCTCAGCCTAGCCAATAGCAAACACTTCTGCTTAGCCACAGTGGTAAATTTCTACAGACTCCAGACCCCATCTTAGATCCTGGGTCCCCCATTTAATATTCTCAGGGGAGACTGGTCCTCCTAAAGCAAGAAGCAGTCCAAAATCTGCCAACTTTATAGCTCTCTCTCCCAGATAAGAAGATACTGTATTACACATTTCAGAATAAATGGGATCCAGAGTTGATTTCTTCATTAGCGTCCTCAGCCTTGAGAAATCTCCTGGGTGGCTGTGAAGTTGTGCTAACCAGGACCGTTGGCACATAAGTCTTTTTTATCCTTCTTAATGCCAAGTTGCTTTCTCCTTGATTTAGCAGTGTTCCTGGGCTGAAAGCTGCCTCTTGCCCCCACCTTGCATACCGGAGTTGTTAATTAATTGCCTCATCAAAAAAATTATGTTGTTAATTACTGCTTTGTGTCTTCCCACCCCTTGTCACAGACTCGAGTTTTTATTCAATTAAATCTGTCTCTTGCCCATTTCTTTTGTCTTTGTGTGTTTCTGAGCTTTCGCAGTCAGCACACACCCCTGGAACACTGCGAAGTTTCTGTTGTTTTTAAGTTTTGGGTTCCAGAGCTAAGCCCTTCCCTTTGATGGGTGACTTGCTGGGGTTCTATACTAGCCAAGGAATGCCTGCACACTCTAGGAGCTAGTGGATGTTGATTAAAATAATAAAGAAGGCCCTTAGGATGGAGCCAGATGGTGGTGGATGGTATGGAGGCCTTTGTTTTCCAGCCTAGATCACATGTGTCTCTGCAACCCCCAGCCGGTGGGTATCAGTGTTCAGGTTGAGGCGAGTAAATCATCCACAGACAGGTTCCAGGAAATACCATCTTTATTTGCCCTGGTCAACTTGTGTGGCTTATCTCATAACCTTCTACACTGTATATCTATTCAACCCTGCATTGTACTTGTCTCTCAGCCACCTCTGCTCCTGCTACCTCTCCATGCCAGCAAAATCCCTTTTGCCCCTGAGGCCAAACCTTTTATAATCTCCCCAAGACCCCTCCCAGGAATGGGAGGATCTTGCAGGTAGTTACACGTAAATCTGGGATGGAGTCACAGTGGGTACATGGGCTGGACCATGTCCTCAACTGTTCAGACAATCAATCTCTCCCCAAAAGTAGATCATTTTCTTCCACCTAGAAAGCAAAATGCATATGATGCTCTTCACCCACCAAATGGAGGAATAATTCACATGTCAAAAAAAAAAAAAATAACACCAGCTTTGACTGAGAGATGAGAATATCTAAGTGGACTTAAAATTTAAATCCAAGCACTATCACTCCATAGCCTAACCTCTCTGCTCACTCCTTGCTTTTATAATTCGTTTAGAAGGCAGCCCAGGGAGAGGAGAGTGGAAGAGACCATCCGTTCCTGCACATCTGCATCTAAATTACTGGCACTAGGTTTGTGGGAGGTCTGCCAGAGAGCAGAGCTGCTGAGAGAAGCACTCTGTTTCTCCTGGTTTCTGCCTTCTAGCAAGCAGGATCGGAGATGGACTGGGCTGATCTAGAACTCATCAACTTCAAGGTTCTGATGACTGGCTCAGGTGTAGGCCAAAAAGGTAATACAGGGGTTCAGGCACTTGTCTTGTATGTAATACATGTAAGATCTGGGTTTGATATTGATATATATATCAAATTTTGATATATATATATACATATATATATATATATTGGCTTTTTAGGCCACACCCTGTGACACTCTGGGATTACTCCAGGCTATGCACTCAGAAATTGCCCCTGGCTCAGGGGACCATATGGGACTTTAGGGGATCGAACCAAGGTCTGTCCTAGATTGGCAGCGTGCAAGGCAAATGCCCTACTGCTGTGCTATCACTCCAGCCCTGAGTTTGATTCCTGACCACTGCGTCTGGTCCCCCAACCAGCACCGAGTCTGAACCCTAAGCATAGAACCGTGAGTAAGCTCAGTTGCTCCATGCACACTACTGGTAGCAATCTCTACACAGAGCCAGACACAAAATCCCAGAGCATTGATGGATGAAGGATGAGGCTCAAACTTCCATACCGTCCTCATTTAGCCAAAAAGAAAAAGGAAAGTGGGGAGGGGAAATAAATCCTCTTGACTCCAGTGGCTAAAGACAACATTCATGGGCCCGGGAGATAGCATGGAGTAAGGCATTTGCCTTTCATGCAAAAGGTCATCGGTTCGGTGCCCCATATGGTCCCCCGTGCCTGCCAGGAGCAATTTCTGAGCATGGAGCCAGGAGTAACCCCTGAGCACTGCCGGGTGTGACCCAAAAACCACAAAAAAAAGACAACATTCATTCCTCCTTCATGTTAGGTGACCATCATAAGGCTCAGCTCATGGATGTCTATAGGGAGAACTTAGGATGACTGAGTAATCCACATCTGCAGTCATGCTGGTAGGAATCCCAGGATGCTCTCCTACCAACCTAAATATGCTAGTCTGGAAAGAAACATGGTGCTTTCCTTCTTAGTTCATTTTCCACATCTAGGGTGTTCAAGCACCTAGGGGAAGAGTAACTGGAAATACTTGATCCATATGGTCCTTAGATATCATGGGGCTCTTAGTAGATCTGTGGAGGGTGACAGTTTCTAAAATGCTGATTCAGAAAAACAAAGAAAGGGAACTTTTCCTTAACTGTGGCATAAAATCAAGGACACTCTCAACTGTGCTGTGCACAAGGCAAATCTCTCCTGTGCCTCTTGCCCACAAAACTATTTCAGTCTCATGAATTGGCAATGCAAATGATGGTAGTTCAAGACAGAATGTGGGAGATGAACTAAAAGAAGTGAAATAATGACTATAGAAATTTAAGAAAGGATATCAGAACTAGCTGAGAAAGAGCTCAGTGGGCTGGGCACATGCCTTGCATTCAAGAAATCCAGGTTTGGGGCTGGAATGAAGCACAGCGGTAGGGTGTTTGCCTTGCACGAAGCCAACACAAGACAGATGATGACTTGAATCCCGGCATCCCATACTGTTCCCTGAGCCTGCCAGGAGCAATTTCTGAGTGTAGAGCCAAGAGTAACCCCTGAGTGCCACCAGGTGTGAGCCCACCCCCACCCCAGAAAAAATGAAATCCAGGTTTGATCCCTGGCACCATATGGTCCCTCAAGCATCACTGAGAGTGAGCCCTAAATTAAGAACAGCACAACCAGATGTGTCCAGAGCACTACCAGATGTGATCCCAAAACCAGGGAGAGAGACCTGAATAATGACAACCTTAAGAAAGGAAAAACATCATATATCAACATTTTAAGCAGGGAAAATAGAGATGTGCAAGTGAGAAGGAGAGGGAATATTCCAAATCCAAGACTCCCAAAGTGAGGGTTCAGAGGAATTCACAGACCTGCCAAGTACCCTGAATTCTGGAACAACAACCACCACCTTGATCCCACTGGTCAGCCCAGGCCAGAATCTGGACTTCTGCCCAAGTGGCCCTTCTTCCCTGTGCTATAGTGTTGTAATTCAGGCCTTAAGATGGACTTAGATGGAGAAGGAGGCCTTAAGCCCTTACTCGCAGGACCATGTGGCTTCATCCCACATTAACTGTCAGGTCATCATCTTCAGATGGTCAAGGCGGATATTGAACTCACTCACAGGCAGGCTTCCGGAGAGATAACATCTTTATTCAGCCCTAGCCATCAGAAGTGACTGCTAACCAATTACACATGCTATCCTTAGCTAGCCCTGCATCTTCTTTTATTCAAGTCACCTCTGACCTCCATGCTGGCAAAGATCCAAAAGGGCAAAAGGCCAAAGACCCTAATCCCCTGGGTCAAAGCCCTTATGTACCTTTCCAAGACCCCTACCAGGAAATGGGCAGGGTCTTGCAGGTAAAGTAAACGTAATATCCGGTTTCCAAGGCCTCGCCCAGAAATGGGCGGGTCTCAGGTAGATACCTGTACCCCCGGGTGGAGCTACACTATAGTCCCACACTCCAAATTACAGGCCTGGACCCATTGGTTTTGATTTTGATTTGGGGGTCATACCCAACAATGCTCAGAGCTTACTCCTGACTCTACACTCAGGGATCATACTTGGTGGTGCTCAGGGAACCTATGAGGTGTCGGAATCAAACCTGGATTGGCCACAACAAGAAAAACACTACCTGCTGTACTATCACTCCAGCACCCATCCTTGCCTGGTTCTTTTTGTTTGTTTGTTTGTTTGTTTGTTTTGTTTTGTTTTTGTATCCACACCTGGTGATGCTCAGAGGTTACTCTTGGCTTTGCACTCAGAAATCACTCCTGGCTTGGGGGACCATGTGGGATGCCGGAATTTGAACCACCATCCACCCTGGATTGGCTACGTGCAAGGCAAATGCCCTACCACTGAGCTATCCATCAACAGTCTCTAGTGATAACAAGTCCAGCTGCCCTCCCATTCCCCCATCACTCACTTTATCTCTGTTTCAACTGGCTCATCATCCCGTGCTTATTCTGATACTCTGTCTAACCAACTACAAATCATCCACTTTACCCAGTCTCATTTCCTGGGACTGTTTTTCAGCCACTTAGATCTTTATGAGTGTGTAATGGCTCTCTCCTCTTGGAGTGAGCATTCTCCGGATATCTGGGTGTCTGTGATAGGGCAGAATTGTCTTTGGGCTGGTTCACATCCATGTTTATAACCCTGCAGGGAAGGTTGGAGGCAAGGGGACCAGCAGGGAGTGTTCTTCAAAGAGGGACAGAAGCCAAGCACAAAGCAACAAAGGCACTAAGAATGCAGAAGAAAATTGGACAGGGATGACAGCTAGGCATCTAGGATATAGAGGGCAGAAAGAGCTATTCAAAATTGTGTATTTCTTCAGTTACTGTAACAGAAATAGGATGGTTTGCATCTCATCTGTAGAAAGAAAAAACTCAGGGACTAGAGTGATAGTACAGCAGGCAATAGTCCTAGTTCAATCCCTGGCATGCCCTGAGCAGTGCCAGGAGTGATTCTTATATACAGAGTCAGAAGTAATTCCTGGTCACAGTTCGGTGTGGTCCCCAAATTAAAATTAAATTAATAGAAGCAGAAACTCAGTGGAACAAGGGGAAACAATGCATCTTTCTGGGCCCAAAAGAGTTTGAACTGACACCTAGAAGTTGGTTTTAGTTCTACATGTATTTTGGCAGAGAGGACGGGCATTTATAGAACTGGAAAAAAACTGTCCCCCGGTCATGCAGAATTGGCAAAAAAGGAGAGACTCCAAGGGAGGTTCTTTAGAAATCCATCAACTCTGAGAGGTCGGGGAGAAAGGAAAGCATTGTGAATAATAATGGAGTCAAGCCGATCAAACCAAGCTAATCGATGAAAACGCTGATGAACAAAAGCAAATCAATCAAAGGCTTCATAAAATCATTCACCATGACAGGTTGATCCAAAGTGCTTAAAAGTAACTTGATTCACATGAGGTGGGGAGGTGGTATTAGTTTTTGTTTCATTTGTTGAAATTACATAGTTTTCATAATAAGATTTCAGATATATAATGCTTTCCAACACAGTTCTCTTTCACCAATGACCACTTACCATCCCCTACTCCCTGTTTGCCCCCCCCCATCTACCAGTCTGCTTCTACAAGAGGAATTTTTTTTATTCTTCTTAAAATTTTTAGTTTTTGTGCTGTGGTTTACAGTACTGTTGCTGATAGGGTTTTATACATAACAGCCACGTTTCAGCATCTCTCCCCATTCCTGGTTGAATGCTTCCTTCCATCACAGTCATTGTCCTATATCACAATGGGATAAGAAATATGGTAATTATGATTTTGGTTTGTCCAAGTGGTATATTTCCTACTGAATACCAGTTCTCATAGTTTTTGTTTTCATTGTCTTTGGGCATTCAATGTTCCATCATTATGTTTCTTCATATCCCACATATGAGATAGATTATTCTGTGTCAATCCAGCACAAAACTCTCCTGGTCCCTCCATGTAGCAGCAAATTCATGATTTTATTGTTGCTTAGGGCCAACTAATAGTCCATGTAGCATAGTTTTTTTGTTCACTCATCTATTCTTGAACACTTGGTTGTTTCCGGATTTTAGCTATTATGGATAGCTCTGCAGGGAACATAGGGGTACAAAAGTCTTTTCTCCATTTTGTTTTTATTAGGTACTTAAGATATTTCAAGAAGTAGAGATTTTGGGCCAAATAGAAGCTCATTCCTAGCTTTCTTTTATTAAGGAATGTCCATATTGTTTTCCAAAAAGACTGTAATAGTTGCCATTCCTGATTCACACATCTCTTTGCTCCCACATATGCAGGAGCTTATATCTTACCCATCTCTACTCCTACTTCAGTTTTCTCTCAGCTTTTAAATAAATATAATTAGTGGGACCAGAATGATAGCACAGCTGTAGAACATTTGCCTTTCATACAGCTGATCCAGGGTGGACCTCAGTTCGATCTCCGGTGTCCCATATGGTCCCCCAAGCAAGGAGTGATTTCTGAGCGCATATCCAGGAGTAATCCCTGAGCATCACCAAATGTGCCCCCTCAAAAGCATAATTAGTAAAAAAAAATATATATATATATATATAAGTTTCATGTTGGAACTATTTTAAGTGTCTAAATCAGTGACATTCATGTTGGGCATTAATGGTGGTAGCCAATATTTATCCGTAGAACAAACCCACACACAAACCCACACCCCACACCAAGTCCCCCACCCATGAAGCAACAACTCCTCTTCCTGCCTCTACTCCAGGCTCTAGAAGCCTGGTTACTCTTAGAAATGCATGTGATGGGCTCATCCTTTTGCTTAAGTTATTTTATTAAATTATGTTATTGAAACTATTTTATTGGACTCATTCAGATCAGATTTCTTTTTTAAGGCTAAATGATATTCCAGTATCTTTCACTCTACATTTGTCTTTTCATCATCCATCAGTAGTTTGCTTCCTCTTTTGGTCTGTTGGAATGCTTCTATGAATGTAAGTATACCAATATCAGATGATAATGCTTTCAAGTCTTTCGAAAAAAAAAATAAAAGACCAAAGGTGGTATGGCTGAATCATATGGCCATTCTACTTCTAATATTTTGAGGAACCCCATTATTGCCTAATCTAGTGCTACATACACCATTTTACATATCCATAAATGTTTCCTGTGTATAGGTAAATCTTCCAGTTCCTCTACTTCCTAACCAATGCTTATGTGCTGATGGCAGGAAGCTTAGTGGGTAGAGAGTGGTAGTTTGAGTTTGGTTTGCATTTTGCCAATCATCAGTGATGTTGAATATCTTTT
>PVKC010049905.1:0-10655 GCA_004027635.1 Crocidura indochinensis
TAACCCCTGAGCACCGCCAGGTGTGGCCCAAAAAACAAACAAACAAAAGAACAAACTGCTTTAGCTCTATCTGATGACTTAGGGACTGCCCATATGAAGTGAAAATATATGTCAATAACCACGTGCAGATATGGTTTGTTTGGGAATATATTAACATGAGTCACATCTATTTGCCGTAGTTGGCCTGTTCTGAGGATAGCTCTTGCCACGTGAGGTTTGCACTGCAGAGGAGGAGCACATACTGAACAGCTCTGAATAATATATGTCTGGTTTGTTTTAGTGGAATGTGATATTGTACATGGAGGCAATGGGCATTTGTGTGTAGACCATGATGTTCTTCCACCAGTGATGTAAATATTGGCATTGTCACGTGATCAGCTAATTGATTTCCTAGAGTCATTGGACCAGGGGCTAGAATGAGATCTTATGTGTACAATCTAATGCTTTTATAACATGGCTTTCAGTTGTTGAAGTAGATGTACCACAGGTTTGTGAGCATTTATAGTCAGTAAACATTTCTGGGAAGAGGCCAATTATGTATGCAGTCACTCTGCATTATTACAAAGATCTGGCACATGTGATAATAGGTAAATGGGGGGGGGTTGGGGTCACACCCAGCAGTGCTCAGAAATTGCTTTTGGCTTAGAGGACCATGTGGGATGATAGGAATCAAACCAGGGCCCATCCAGGGTTGGCAGTGTGCAAGTCAAACACCCTACCACTGTGTTATTGCTCTGGCCCTAAGGTAGTAAGTTCTACTTGTGCAGTTTTAATTGGTGCATACTGTTATGGTCAGGGATGGACCAATGATTCCACCTTTCCCTGAGAATTATCTATCATATAAAAAACAGGTATATCTGGAATAGGAGAGGCATGAATGATGGAAGAAATTATAAAAGGTGTTTTCTGGGCCCGGAGAGATAGCACAGCAGCATTTGCCTTGCAAATAGCTGATCCAGGACCAAAGGTGGTTGGTTTGAATCCCAGTGTCCCATATGGTCCCCTGTGCCTGCCAGGAGCTGTTTCTGAGCAGGCAGTACCCCTGAGTACCAGCATCGCCAGGTGTGGCCCAAAAACAAACAAACAAACAAAAAAAAAGGTGTTTTCTAAAAAAAAAGTCCCACTTTTTTCCCTGCTGGCTAGTGTGAGGAAAGTTCCCTTGAGAAGTCAATCAAAGCTCTGCTAATTTCACTGAGTGGAAGTATTGATTCCATTTTATTTTGGGGTATTGGCAGGACTATGATATCAGGATCATATCCCAATAAAGTAAGTTCACAACTTCCACTTAATAATTAAATTAGGTGGCCTGAGTGGTGGCACAAGTGGTAGGGCGTTTACCTTACACACACTAACTTAGGATGGATCCTGGTTTGATCCCCTGGCGTCCCATATGATCCCCCAAGCCAGGAGCGATTCTGAGTACATAGCCAGGAGTAAACCCTGACTGTAACCAGGTATGATCCAAAAACCAAAACAATAATAATAATGATAATATAATAATAATTAAATTAACTATCAGTTCTAAGTGTGATATGATTGTGCATTGTTGTTTGTTACAAAGATATATCCATCCAGAGGTCTTGATAATTGAACATTGACAGTTGTTGATGATTTGGGTGTTGCAAATAGTAAAAGCCATACCTTCTCTTCAGGGGAAAAGTGAGTAAGATAGGACTTGTGGAGGTGGTCCATAAAAAAATCTAATTCCTTTCGAGTTTGGGGCAGAGTCACCTTCTAAGGTAAGGAATTTGTTAGTTCTGAATTTGGGATACCAAGAGAGGGATGGACCCAATTAACATCACCCAGCAACTTTTGAAAGACATTGAGTGTTTTAAGATCTTTCCAGTACATTGAAAATTTTTGAGGACATATTGTGCATTTAAGAATATAAGCCAGGTATTCATATGGTAGCATCATTTGGATTTTTTCTGTTGCTACTTATAATCCAGCTGCTGGCAAATTTGTCATGACATCCTTACTTTGAAATTCCCTTTCATTAGAACAGACTATTAAAATATTGTTCATGTAGTTATACTATAAGCATTGGAAATCTTGCACGGGAAGAATGTGCATAATGTTAATGCCACAATGATTCCAGTGGGAACCCTTCAACCTGGCCTTCCTTCTCCTGTACCGGTTCCTAGAAATTGGCATCTGATAGTGATTGACATCAAACACTTTCTATAATATCCCCATTCATTCAGAAGGCCGTAAGCAATTTGCATTCTCCATTCCCTCTTGATTTTTATTTATTTGTTTATTTATTGTTTTTGAGCCACACTCAGTGGCACTCGGGTTACTCCTCACTCTGCTCTCAGAAATTGCTCCTGGCAGGCTTGGAGGACAATATAGGATGCCAGAGATTGAACCTTGGTCTGTCCCAGGTCTCCGCATACAAGGCAAATGCCCTATCACTGAGCTGTGGCCCTATTCCTTCTTTAAATCATAAGGCACCTGTACACAGACTTCAGTGGACTGTATTACCTCAGGCAATGACTAACTCACCATATATGTATCAGCATTTTGTTGAGTTAGTCCTTCCCATTAAGATTTCCTAATGTTTCCATTATAAACTACATGGACAATATTTTAAGTCAGAATTGCTGGTGAGATCAGAGTCACTGGATGTATAAGTCACTGGTGAGGTTGCATCTCAGGCAAATAGAGCACTCACAAAGAAGTATCTCTTTGGGAGAGTAAGCGCCATTTTTTTAGGTGAGAAAATGATATTTTTATTAGGGAGAGTAAGGTGTAGAATCTGTCAGCAATGGATAAGGGGATTACAACAAAGTGTGTGCTTCTGTGTTTAGGGAAGTCAGAGTAAAGGGAGTAGGGAAAGCAAGGTGTGTGCTCTGGATGTTAAAACTGAATGTGTGTTTAAGGTGATTAGCTACAGGAGTTGTGCTATTCTCGCACCCTTTTTTAAAAGTTCATATTGTAGGCACCATCATTATTACAATCAGTTCTCTTGAGAATCCGGGTCTTTAATTCCCACGTGAACATTAATGCCCTTTATTATTGGGCTGCTTCTACTCAACAGCAGACCTACTGTGCCTGGTGGTGTCAGTCCCTTTATTCCTGAGTATAGTTTATACGGGCATTGTGCTGGAGTTAGGGTTATATTATTCAGGCAAGGTATACTAGGGCAGCACTTCCAGCAGTGGCAGGCTGTAACAAGTTTATGGGTCATAGGACTGTATGACTTGTTGCCCCAGATTTTTTTGGAGCTTGGAGTAAGCCCCTTGCCCAGTTTCCCAGCATTTGCTGAACGTTAGTAGGGCAATCTCTTGCCCAGTGATTCTCTCCATTATAGCATCATGGGCATGGTCCAGGTGACAGTCTTCAGAAGGTGGGAGTCAAGAGGGCTTTGCATTCCCTCCAGTGGAGACCAAACTTGCCACAATTAAAACATCTACCTCAGATTTAAGTGGTCTGGGGCTGTCCTCTGTCTTCGTAGGCAAATTACCAATCTCTTGCCCAATGATTGCCTCTACTGCATGTAGGGCATGGTCCAGTGGTGACCTTTAGAATGCAGAATTGTGTGGGGCTCTACAATCTTTCCATTGGTATCCTGGTCTGCTAGCTTGTTTCTCATGCCTGGTGGGGAATGGAACCAACATTTCCATCACACCTCGAGGAAGTCTTTTCTCTCCCTTATAGGTCTTAATATATTCTGACAGTTCTCATTTGCATTTTCAAATGCAAGTTGCTTTGTCAAATGATCCTGGACCTCATTTTCCTTAACAAGCCTCTGTACCAACAGACAGCTTGCCGATGAATTAGGCAAATGGTTCTGTCAGCTGAGCATGTAAAGTTATCCAGACACAGGTAAGCAGGTAGGAGAGCAAGCATGTGAGGTTATCCACACATAGTTGAGGTAGCAGGAGAGTGAAGATATGAGATTATCCAGGCATGTATGAGCAGGTAGGAGACTGAGCATGTGAGCTTATCTAGGCACATATGGAGCACATGAGGTTACCCAGAGCCATATGAGCAGGTAGGAGAGTGAACATGTGGGATTATCCAGGCATGCATGAACAGGTAGGAAATCGAGCATGTAAGGTTATCCAGGCACAGACAAGCAGGTAGGAGACTCAGCACAGGAGATCATCCAGGCATGAGGGTGAAGGTGGGGGAATGAACATGTGAGGTTATGCAGGCATAGGTGAGGTTGCAGGAGATTGAACATGTGAATCTATCCAGGCACACAGAAGCAGGCAGGAGACCAAGCATGTGAGATTACCTGTGCACATATGAGCATATGAGCTGATCCAGGCTCTGGTGAGTAGGCAGAAGAACGAAACAGCAAGATTATCCAAGAACAGATGATCCTGGCCTAGGTCAGCAGCTTATGCCCCTATAGGTTCTTCTCTAGAGTGTTTGTGATGGCTGGAAAGAAGAACATGGGACCGTGACCAGCCTGCAGTCGAGATGGGTCATGTCATGTCTGCTGTGGGAAATACATTTGATAGGGCATATGTGTTGTTAGTGAGACAGCTATCTTTCTCTGCAAAGTAGTTTTATTTTGTTTGGGGGACACATTCAAAGATGCTCAGGGCTTATTCCTGGTGCTGCCCTCAAGGAATCCCTTCTGGCTACGCTGGAAGGGCATATGAGATGCTGGGGATTGAACCTGGGCTGACTGTTCTTTGGTTTGGCTACTCTGCAGAGAAGTCTGGATTGCTAAGGAGCAGAATGGAAGTGGCCATTTCCAGTGTGCACACAAACCTTCAGAACATACATACGGTCACCTTAAAAGGTGACAGTAGAGGTCAGAGGAAGGGAGCACTTGTGGGTGATGGTTCTGGTTTCTAATGGTAAATATGTGAATGTTCAGTCCCAAACTTAGCGAATGTTTTTTAAATGGGTCATATTTTAAATAATGCTGGAAATCTCACAGCATGGCATTAAGTTAAAATATGATTTCATGTGAACGTGCATAGGCAAAGTAATTGAATACAACATTTGTTCTTTTGTTTGATCTTTCTGTGATTTCCCATCTGTATGGATAGTGTGCTTGTCTTTGGTCATGAGGTAAGTTGTATGTAAATCGTCTTATAAATGAAGTCATATGTAAATCATCTTGTAAATGAAGACATTTATTCTGAGTTAAGTCACAAACAATCTTGTGGGTTCTCTTTCTTGGATAACTTAGGTGCTTTTCATCACAAGGTCTAAGTGGCAATTCTGAGATGTGTTTTTTTTGCCCTTAAGATCAGAGTCTGGATTACCGGGCCAGTGTGATGCAGTTGGGCCCCGTGAGTGAGGCTGTCCATTCGCACTTGTCATCACTGACCAAGGCACAGTTCGAAGTGCAGTTTGTACCCTGGTTCCAGTGGACACGTCTGCCGGAGGTTTGGCCTTTAACTACCTTAACCGTGAAGATTTTCAGTCTACCTAGAGACCTCTCTTTACTTGCTTGCTGATGGGGTCCCCTCCATTGCTTCAGCCTTGAACTGTGCCAGGCAGCCTGGAGCCTTTCCACAGGGGCCCAGACCTGTGCTGAGAACAGGACACAGGCTTGGAGGAAGACAGAGGATGCACTCAAGGCTGAGGATCTGGTGGTGCTTTAGCACAGCCCTGATCCTGAGAAATGGCGAATGGATAGTTGGGAAGAAGTGGGAGGGTTCTTTGGGCCAGCAGGCAGCAGATCAGAAAGCGAGAACGTGGTGGTAGGGTAGCTCCCAGCTCCTCTTCTGGTTCTTTGGGAGGGCTTAGACCAGCTCATACCCTGCTATGGATGTTTCCATCTTGACCTCAGCTCTGCTAGGCCTCTGCCTTGGAGTTGTTCTCAGTGTCAGGGATCTGCCTCATATTAGTTTTAAGAACCACGATGCAATGACATGGGAAATGGGTTTGGGCTTAAACTCAAGGGTTAAAGCTACCTTGTAAGCAATTGAGCCTGGTTGGATCCCCCAGCATTGCCAAGAATGAACCCTAGGCACAGAAATGAGCCCTGAGCATTCTCTACAAAAAAAAGTCGTCGTTTCCCCCACCCCCTCCAAAATGGGAAAGAAGATTTCAACTAGGATTCCTTTTTCAGTTTAAGTTATGTCTATTGTATTATTTTAGTAAACAAAAACTTCCCCCAAATACTTAGAATTTAAAATATTTCCCCTGATTTAAAAAATAATATATTTATTTTATATAGAAATGTTTACTTGTAGGGCCAAAGAGATAGCACAGTAGAAGAGTGTTTGCCTTGCACACAACTGATTTAGGACGGATGGTGGTTCAAATCCCGGCATTTCATATGGTGCCCTGAGCCTGCCAGGAGCAATTTTTGAGCGCAGAGCCAGGAGTAGCACCACCGGGTGTGATTCCCCCCCACAAAAAAACCTAACAAAACAAAGAAAGGAAAATGTTTACTCGTACCAAAGACGTTATTACGGCATACCATATGGGGTTGGAGAGAAAGTACCGCAGTCAAAGTACATGGTTTTTTTGTTTGTTTATTTGTTTTTGTTGTTTGGGTCTTGCCTGGCAGTGCTCAGGTGTTATTTCTGGCTCTGCACTCAGCAATCAGTGCACCTGGAACTATGTGGGATGCTAGGGACTGAACACAGGTTGACCATGTACAAAGCAAGCTGTATTATCTGGCTCTTAAAGTGCATGTCTTGCCTGTGGCTAAGCTGGTTAGGCCCTGCCACCTCACGGTCCCTCAAATGTTGCCAGGTATGGCCCTGGAGATCCCTAGCACCTCTGGGGTGATTTTGGTGTTCCCTAGTACTGCAGGCACCAAGCAGCCTTGTATCCTCAGTCCCTCACGTTGGATCCTCACTTAAGTTGTCCAAGAATTGTCAAGAGGGACCTCTGAGCCTCCTGAGCACCACTGGGGAGCCCCTCCATGTCCTAAACTCCCAAAACATGCCAGTTGAGGTCTTTTTAGAGGTTTAACTTAAGTATCAGTGTGTGTCACACTAGAGAGGTGTGTGTCACAGCACAAGTGTAAACATGCCTCTTCCTCTACAGCTGTTTGCTGAAGCATTCGATGCCTTGGGCAGTCTGCAACCTGCTGCTGTTTGTCTCAGCCTGCTGAAGCTCACCTCAGTCCTGGAACGTGCCCTGGGCAATGTAAGTACAGGTCCCCAAGCTGGCTTGCTCATCTGAGCATTGGACAAGTCCGGGTAAACAGACACGTCTGTCCTCACTCTCTTGGTGTTATTTGTGTGTGTGTGTGGGGGGGGGGGGGTTGGGCCACACCCGGTGACTCTCAGGGGTTACTCCTGGTTAGTCGCTCAGAAATCGCTCCTGCTTGGGGGACCATATGGGACACGGGGGATCAAACCAAGGTCCGTCCTGGGTCACCACATGCAAGGCAAACGCCCTACCACTGCACTAATGCTTCGGTCCCACCCTCGATCTTAATGACAATTTTTCTCTAACATAAGGTAACTTGGCACATTTTTGAATGCTTTCCTTTTTGAACAGTTGTGAAATCAAAACATGTATCGTCATTTTTGTTGTTGTTGTTGTTTTTGGTTTTTGTGGGGGGCCACACCTTGCGGCACTCAGGGGTTAGTTACTCTTGGCTCTGCACTCAGAAATCGCCCCTGGCAGGCTCAGGTTACCATACGGGATGCTGAAGATTGAATCCAGGTTGACTGCATGCAAGACAAACACCCTACCACTGTGTTATCTCTCTGGCCCCCCAGTATGCATCTTCGTATTTGACCAAACTATTGCTTTGAGGTAATTTTTATATATAACATCGATTTATTGAGATTGGAGAAGGAGTACGGGAGGAGGGGAGGTGCTTGCCTTGTGCACACCCCTCCCAGATTGGATTCCCTACCAGGAATGATCTCTGAGCACAGCTGGTTATGGCCTTGAAACAAAACCTAAACAACTCCCTAGCCCAGTAAAAACAAACACAAAACCTACCAAAGCCCCCACAAGTGATGCACTTGTACACTTTTGTTTGATTTCAGGTATTTTTGCTCAGTGGGAAGGAATGCCCCTTCCTTTTACGAGACCTGCTCGCATCCCAGGAGCTCGTCCAAGTATTTGGGAAGCCTGTGGTAAGCTGGGGCCCTCACACCAGCAGCTTGGGCACAATACAGAAAGTTCCCACCAACTCTGCTTCTGCTCCTCAGAAGCCATTCTTACATTGGTGTCAGTGGTTCGGCGATACTGTCCTTTCCCACTCCCTTGCAGAATTGTATTTCTTCTACCAAACACACACCTCCCCTCTCCATCTTCATAGTGTAGGCAGTAAGCTGTGCTGTGAATGGACAGTGTTAGAGCATCTGAGTGGGGATCTGCTGGGGCCTCTCATGAAGGACTAATGCAGAAGGACCTGGAAACTTTCTGACTCCTCAGATAGGCATGTCCGTGTTTCAGCTGTCAGGACCCGGAGGGAGGCAGATAGAGTTGAGAGCATGTAGCCACAGAGTGGAGGAGAGGAGGGTGAGTGGGTGTGGAGTGAAGGGGGGAATAAGGAGAGGAGCCACAGGGTAGAGGAGAGGAGGGGGCGGAGCTGCAGGGCAGTAGCTTTGAGGTGGAAAGGGAGAGTTGCCACAGGGAGGAAGGGTGAAGGAGAGGATCGTGGGAAGGAGGGAAAGGAGACAGATTGGAGAGAGAAGGTGAGGAGCTGCAGGGAGGAAAGAGGAGGAGAGCATCTGCATGGGCCCCTGTCTTTACGGTGTAGGCCTGTGTGGAGAGGGTGTTGTCCCATGGAGCAAGATGATCTGGCAGGTCACAGCAGCCCTTCGGTCATCCGATCTGGTCCAGTCATCTGATCTGGTCCGTGTGGCTGGGCCTGGGGCTCTTTGGCTTTTCCTCTCTGTGGCCTTTCGGCCTCCCTGCCAGGGAAAGTCCTGTGAGCAGGTGTGCTTCTCATCTCATGGTGGGCGCATCTGAGGGATACTGAGTGTGTGGGGCGGGGGTGTGCACCAGTACCCGTGACTTATGACCATAACTGTCACCTCCATGACTGATACTGCTGGCTCTGAGGAGAGAGCAAGCACCCCTCAAGGCACCGTCTGTCCATTCCCTGCTCAGATGGACACGCTTCGTGTTTTCATGGGCTCCCCCCATGGCCTCAACCTGCGCAACATCCTGTGGCATGGCTTTGCAGCACCTCAGGAAGTCCCCCCCAGGTGCGTTGGTGACACTGTCTCAGTTTCCCTCTCCATCCCCCTTTCTTCATCCCTCCCTTTAGCTCTCTCTGTCCCCCACTCTCTGTCCCCTCTCTATTTCCTTTCTGTTTTTCCTCTCTCCATCTCTCTCTCAGCTCTTTCCCCTCTCTCCTCTTCCTCATCTCCCTCTGGCTCTTTCACCTGCTTTCCTCCCCCTCTCTATCTTCTCTCCCTTTCACACTCTCTTTTCCCTCCTGCTCCTCTCTCCCAGATTGTCTCCCTTCCTCTCCCTCTCTCTCCCTCTCTGCTTCTAACTGTCTCCTTCCCTTTCCTCTTTCTCCTTCCCCCTCTCTCTCTGTTTCCTTTTATCTCCCTCTATCTTCCTTTCCCTTTTTTTCTCCCACTCCCTCCCTCTCTCTCCTTCCTCGGTTCCCCTTTCTCTTCCTTTCATCCCTCTCTTACTCCATCTCCCTACAGTTTCTGTTGAAAGGAATGTGACTACAGAATTGGGTTGTTGGTGGTGAGAGTTTGTGGTCTCCAAACCTAGAGCAGGGACTAGTCCCTGGTCCCCCAGCACTACCTTTCTGCCAGGCATGGGGGGATCTTTCCTAACCCAACCCCCGCCTCTGCTTGTGTTTACAAATCTTTCTTGTCTGACTGATTCTGATCTGGTCTGGCCCCAGGTACTGTTCAATGCTGCTGGTGTTGACAGTGGGGCTGGGCCAGCTCCTGCTTGAGCACCTTCAGCACACCGGGCTTATCCTGGGCTCCCGGCCCCCCGTGGCTCTCACCAACCTGGATGAACTCACGGTCTTCCCAGGTAAATCCCCTAAGGGTCTCTGTGGGTTGGTTTCTGGGCCTGTGTCTGTGTCTGTCCTTCTACTTGCATGGTGCCTTCTCCACAGAGCTCCATACTCCATACTCTGTACTTTGTGCTCAGCATTGGCTGCTGGCTACTCATCATGGTATATGTTTGTTTATTAGAGTAGGTCTGACTTGACAACAAAATAAGTGTGAGTTCCACTTACTGCCCCATGAGTGATTCTCAGCAGAGCTGTACTTTTCTTCTCACCTTCTTTTGGAGTCAGGGTGATGCTCAATGGTTTCCCCCAGGCTTTTTGCTCAGAAATCATACCTGGCAGACTTGAAGGACCATATAAGATATTTATTGGGGATGGAACCTGGGTCAACCATGTGCAAGGCAAAGGCCCTCCCTGCTGTGCATCACTCCAACCCCTCCAACCCCTCTTCTGATCTTTTCTCTCTCTCTCTCTCTCTCTCTCTCTCTCTCTCTCTCTCTCGTTTTTTGGGCCACACCAGGTGATGCTCAGGAGTTAATCCTGGCTATTCACTCAGAAATCGCTCCTGGCTTGGGGGACCATATGGGATGCCAAGGGATCGAACCACAGTCCATCCCAGGCTAGTGCGTGCAGGGCAGACGCCTTATGCTTGCGCCACCACTCCAGCCCCTCACCTTTTCTCTTTTAACCAAGCGTGCACCTGCATCAATGCATCAGAATGACCATGGGCTTCTGGCCTGCCAAAGCTTCCTCTGTCTTGTCATTTGTTATTTTG
>PVKC010049906.1:0-10659 GCA_004027635.1 Crocidura indochinensis
AAAAAAAAAAAAAAAAAAAAAAAAAAGGCTAGGTTTTTGGAGAGACACTGAAAGGATTCTGCTTCCTTCAGTCATCAAGCCCCAACTCTTTATAGAGCTCATAGCTAGATACTAAGACTTGAGTTCAGATCTCCTCATTGCTTGATCCTCCCAACAGTAGTATGAGTAATGTGTTATCACTCCATTTTATAATGTAGAAGACTGAGGTAGGATCTTTAGCCTGTTGGGCTGAGGTCTCAGCTTTTGTGGTAGAATGACTACCTAAAACAAAATTTCTTCAGTTCCTAGAAGATCACCATATTGTTTGCCCACCTGCCTACCCTTTGTACACATTTTCCCCACTTTGAGTAGCATTCATCTTTCTTCTCTGTCTATTCTATAGCTGTTTTTTATCCTCTTATATTCTGATTTTGTTTGTTTGTTTTCACCTTGACTCTGTTTTAAGTGTGTTTTTAGGTGTGTGTGTGTGTGTGTGTGTGTGTGTATGTGTGTGTGTGTGTGTGTTTGTTTGAGTGCTGTGGTCAACCTAGGTCTCTTACATGACAGTCAGACACCTACCACTGGTCCACATCGCTGGCCATTTTACCCATTTTTGTCCCCTCATTTAGATTCTTTTGATTCAGTTTACTTCTCTTAAAACCTAAGTTTCAAGAAGTGAAGTGGGTTATTTGAGGGATATTAGAGTAGAGCTTGATGTAAATTGCATGCATGTTTCAATGCAGAGATTCTGAATCTTATTTGGCCAACTTCACCCTTTTCATAAAAACATGTTTCCTCGATATTCTCCTGGAAATCTTTCTTCATTATCCAAATAAACAGAAGAAAGCCCCCAAATTATACCCAAGGCTTCTGTTTCTACCTTCAACACACACATCATTCTTGAAACTAGTGATCGTGAATTGCCCACTTTGAGAAGCATTGTTTTAATTTATTTCTACAAAGGTAGTTTCTGTTCAAGTAAAGAAAGAGTAAAAGAATAATCATGAAATGAACTGTCTCCTAATGCTTTCCTTGCGTTGGTTCTCTTATTTATATTTTCTCATTTATTTTTCTCTTTACTATATTCCTTTGTAGTATCATTTCCATCTCATATAGTTGAAGGAGCTAGGAGTAATAACTTGTTCAAGGTTATAAAGTGAGTATAGGATCCATAATTCAAACCTAAAACTATTTATGTAAAAATGTTCACAAGGGGCTGGAGCAATAGCACAGAGGTAGGGCATTTGCCTTGCATTTGGCTGGCCCAGGATGGACCTGAGTTCAATCCCTGGCATCCCATATAGTCCCCCATGCCAGAAGAGATTTCTGAGTGCATAGCCAGGAGTAACCCCTGAGTGTCACCAAGTGTGGCTCAAAAGCAAAAACAAAATATTCACATGTTTTACCATGTGTGCTGCTTTAAAAATAAACAGCGCTACCTACAAACCTAAGGCTTCCCAATTACTCTGTGCTATTAGGCAAGCTATTTCACTTTGGTTTTTGTCACCTAAAAATGAGAGCTAATAATAACTGCAACATGGAAACTATTTATTAAATGATTGAGCCATGTAATTTACTTTCGCAAAATGCCAGCTTATGGGAGATGAGTAGAAAACCTACACTCCTGTCTTTCTCCTTTAAGCTTAAATCACTTCCACACTTGCGGCGCTTCCCACACTGGGTGTCGTGGAGATTTTACCCACATCAAGCAATTTATTTCTATTCTTTTTTTTTGGTTTTTGAGCCACACCTCGATGGCACTCAGGGATTACTCCTGGCTCTACCCTGAGAAATCACTCCTGGCAGGCATGGGGGAACATATGGGACGCCAGGATTTGAAACACCATCAGTCCTGGATGCTTGTAAGGCAAATGCCCTACCGCTGTGCTATCTCTCTGGCTCCATAGCAAGCATTTTTTTGACACCAGTTAGGTGTCCTACAATCAAATTCAATCCTGCTGCTGTCTACCTGGAGTCAGCAGCAGATTCAAGACATTAAGGCTCAGTCTTACAATATGTTACTTTCCTGAGGTTCAGGTGTCATTTGCAAGTTCATGCCAGGTTTCTGAATAAATTTAAGGATTTCCAGTAACCCACTACAGGCATGACTGGTTTACTGGCACAGTTCATAGAACTCAGGAAAGCAACTGACCATTTACCAATTTGTGATGGAAGAAACTGATACCATTTTCCCAGCACCTCCTTGAACTCACAAACCTGGGAACTCTCTGAATCCCTTAGTTCAAGGTTTGTATGGAGGCTTTATCACACAGGCATGATCAATGAATATTAGTATTCTGTTTCCCATTCCATTTCTCTCCCCATCTCTGACTACAGCACGGTAATGATAATAAACACTTCAAGTTCCAATAGTCATGGCAAGAACCCAGTAGGAGTCCCCTCCTGAGAACAAAAGATCAATAAATTAGAACAAGATGCGTCAGCTCCAGTTTTGATCCTCAGGACCACAGTGTGTGCCCCATCATTGCTGCACTAACCCCTAAATGCCCTAGTACTATCCAGTGTGGTCCCAAATCAAGTAAAAAATCCCAAGAAATAATGTAGCATAGTTCCTAACTAAATAGATGATTATTATAGTCGCTATTTCTTCAATGCTTGCTGTGCTTATTTTCTTTTCTATTCTCAAGCTTAAAACAAAACAAACCAAAAAACCTTGATGAAACACAGACTGTATCTCTTACTGGTATAATTGGAACCTGGTTTTTTGAAGAATGCCAGTCACCTTCCTGGTTCGATAAGGGCTGTAATCAGTGAACTATTTCTTGATAAGTTTTGTTTTCTTTTGGCAAAAGGAGCTGATACCAATGTCGGCAATGTGCTATGTTTCCCACGACACCCTTGAATCAAATGCCATTTCCTCAGGAACAGCTAGAAATACCGATGCTAATTTTTTTCCTGGGCTCAGGAAAAAAAAAGCAAGAGCGCTCTGCTCCCGCTGCAGTGGGCTGGAAGGAGCTTTCCAGAAACATTATGTCATCTTAATTTGCACTGCCAGGGGATGAGCTCATGGGGCGGAGTCTTAGGGGCTGCAGACCTGCCAGCTTCTCACTTGTGTGATGTGCGTCCTCCAAGCTCGCCTCTCTCTGCTCTCCTCTCCTCTCCTCTGTGTGATTGATGATTTCAAAACCCAGGCAAAGTCCTGCAAAATAGAATCAGCCATCAGCAGACACACACACAAAAGCCAACTTCTGCATCTTAGTTGTTTGGGGGGATTTTGGTTTTGTTTGTTTGTTTGTTTGGGGGTTTTTGTTTTGTTTTTACAAACTAGGTGCAGAACTGCTGTTTACATGAGAAGACACCTCTTTGGGTTCTCTTTGCTTCTCCTTTGTCTGAAAGCAACATTTTTTTTCTACTTCCAACAACAGCTCGAACCCCATGCTGCATCTGAGAGTTGCTGGCAGTCTGGCCCCAAGCCATGTGGCTGTGGCAAGGGAGAAACATGTGAGCGATTTTCCACATTCTTTTCCTAGAATCTATATTGTGAGTATCTTTATACTCCTGCTCTTCAGCTAGGCAGAAAGGATAATGCTGGGGAATACTTGAGAGTTTCAGGCAGCCTGAGTTCAGATCCCAGTGCTGACCTATGTGCCATGTTTATGATGGTGACGTTTGTATCAACTCTCCAAGCCTCAGTTTAGTCTTCTGTAAAATGGGGTTGATGTGCCTAGATCAGATTATTATGAAAACATTAAATGAATATGCATGGTGGTGATTAAACAAGGTGTCTGGCTCATGAAATATGTTCATAATAAGTGGAATGGGTTACTAATAAGTAAATTGGGTTCAACTGCTTTATTGACTAACCAGTAGCAAGCAGAAAGACATATGTGTAGATATATTTTATTAAAAATTAATTGGATGGGTTATGTATAGGTAATATATGATACTGATGTACTTTTGAGGAATGTTCTCATTTATGAAAAAGGCATGTTTTTATTTTAACCTTTCATTATGGAAATTTTCAAGCATATACTGAAGTAGACTCTTCAACTGAGCCTGCCCATGTGCTCATTACCTCACTCACTCCAATAGTTAACAGATTTCAGTAAATTTATCTCATTGCTCCCACCCTTCATTTACAATAGTGTTTAAGTGCAAATCTCAGGTATCATATCATTGCATCCATAATACTTGAATAATATGAACTACCTTGCTACAAAATAATTTTATTTTCAATTTGTCACCAGTTATTATGACACTCTACAACATTAAAACAATTATTTATTGTTAGCTAAAGCCAAGTTACTCTTCAAATATCTCCAATTGATCAAAAAAGTGTTTTAATGGCTTCTAGTTTTAAAATCACAGAAAAGAGTTCTCATTTGATTGTTTCTCAAATTGGATATCCTAAATTTTTAACTTCTTTCAGAACTAATTGTCAAATGGATTATAAAATGCAAATTCTGATAATCATTGGGGAAAAAACATTACTAATTTGTTTTTTTTACATTGCTCTGAATAAATTGCTTTAAAAGGTTTTTACTGCATAAAGTAAAAATATGGAGCAATCATGTTGATTTTCTACAGTACAAATGGACAAAATTTTCAGGTGTTTGATATCTAACCATGTTATTTTATATCTTAATTAAAACAGTATATAAGCAGAATCATGATTTATTGATTTTTCCACTGCTTCTGATACTCACTAGCTTACTTTATCTGAAAAGATCTATAGATCACTTCCTACATTGAGAATTTGCTAAAAACAAATTTTCATATTCAATAATGTTCATAGGTGAATGTCAACATTTCATTTTAACTTTCAGAAAATGCATCTCTTCTATTACGGGCATTATGATCATTTTGTATGATTTCCCAGGGTATTTAGAATTCATGTCATCGGTGTTAACAGTAGATCTCCTGAGAGATTGGAGCTATGGCTATAAAAATTTATATGTACCCTCTCTTTTTTATCAAGCATATAGACTCTGTTTCTGAAAATAAGTTTCTAGGATGACATCATCTTCTTCTTTGACAAATCAAGGTCATTCAGTGCCTCTGTGATCCAGCCTGATTGTTTCCCTAGCAATAGCTCCCTAAGCATCATCCTCTTCTCCAACCCGGTAATACCTAAGGCTTCAGCAACTGCCCTTTTCTTTTGTTCTTTCCATCCTACGCTCCTTATTCTACATGATTCCCTGTACCAGTGGTGAGTCACCTAATTTAATAAATAAAAGCATAGAGAGCCTAATTAAATTGAAACTCACATAAGCAGCAAATACATCTTTGGTGTAACTCTCAAATACACATAGATCAAACATCTAAAAATGTCTTTGTTTATCTGAAATTTACCGATGTGCTTAATCTGTCAACACAAACTTAAGGAAATTTTTCTTTAGGACTGACTTACGAAGAAAGGGATTGACAGAAAGCCTTCCTGAGTGCCTTCTTTCTACCCTCTTTGCTGAAACCAAGCTCCATATCTAATTCCCAGATTTCTGTGTCTTGGCATGTACACCATATCCTACTTCAAAGACTGGACAGCACTAAACTATCACATTTTCTCCACTGAATTGGGGTCTTCGTTTCCTTTGTGTGAAGTTGTATGACCTAAAGTCACCATTATTTTTCAGTGTATTAATATTGTGCTAAGCAGTGTAGGTGAAAGGGGAAATTAAATCAGTATTGGGCCATTAGGAACTCACAGTTTAAAGCATAAACACCCAACTAGATGGGTATTTGGGTAGGCACAATTTACTTGATCATTATTTGTTTTTAAAAAGCCCATTGCATCCAGCAGTTTACAAGGAAAGCTGGTGTTTTTCTGAAGTTTATTTTTCTGAAGACAGAACATCCAGCTAGTAGTAGTATGAAAGAAAGGCCCTGGTTACCTGCCAAGATTCCTGATGAGACTGTTTTTCAGTAGAGTAGAATTTTTCTAGTTAGATACAGAGTGGAAAATGGGCACTCCCACTAGGAAACTTGACAAATTGGAAGGACTGAATCACAAAAAAAAAAAAAAACCCTGGAATTTAGCCTTCATTCAAATTAGGGACTCAATAATATCTGTTCTTGGTAAACCCCGGGCACTGATTTGTGTCTGGCACAGAGAAAGTATCTGATAGTTGAATTGGTGAATTAAAGCAGTTATGATGGGATTGAAGAAATAGTACAGGGGTTAAGACACTTGCTTTGCATCCTTGTAACTCTGGTTCAAATACATTGCCCATGGGCAATTTCACAAGCACCACCAGGGTTCATTCCTGAGCACTCAAGAATAGCATTGCCCCATGTAGTGCAAACTCACCCACCCTCAGTTACCAAAATAAGCTTGGTGTTCTTTTTAAAAAGCTAGAGGATTGGAGTAGCTAGGATGAGAGAGGACTGTAGCTCTAAAGATAGAGGACAGATATGAAGTTTTAAGTTGTACAATTAAAAATAAAAGAGAGAGAACCATTGAAACTTTTTTAGACCTGAAATGGCCTATCATTTACTTTCTGGATTTTTTTTTTTTGCTTTTGATGATGTTGTTGTTGTTTTGGAGGATTTGTTTGTATTTGTATATGTATGTTTGTCTGTTTTGGGGTCATATTTAGTGGTGCCCAGAGCTTAATTCTAGCTCTGCTCTCAGAGATCACTATTGGCAGGGATTGGGGAACCATGTAGAATGCCTGATATCAAATCTGGGTTGACTGTATGGAAAGCAGACATCCTACTTGTTGTGCTATCACTTTGGTCCCTATATCTTTTGCTTTCTGACCAGATATGTTGGACAGAACTGTAGAAAATATGTTAAATGAAGTGTTGGTGAGGACAGAGAGAGGCATTGAGTGACTATAACTAAACACATGAGACCATTTTAGGCAGAAGTGGTAAAAAACGAGAATTTTTGGATTGTTCTCATTTAATATCGGTAGAACATGGCATTAGTTGGGTAAAAGGAATGAAAAGGAATTGATACATAGACAACTCCAAGATTTTTACTTCTACAAACAATTGGATGATGAGACCATTATGGCACAGAGCTATTCAATTTTGGAAGGTCTGTATGGGTGAGGAAATTGGGGTAATCATCAGTGAGAATTACTAATTTAAAAAAAATTGGTGTAGATGGAGAGATAAGAGAGGGATTAAGGTATCCTCCTTGCATGCAGGTGACCCCAATTTATTCCCAATATCACAAATAGTCCCCTGAGCACCTCAAGGAGTGATTTCTGAGCACAAAGATCAGAGAAAGTCCTGTGTACCAACGAGTGTTGCCCCCAAAATATATATTGATAGATGAAATGCCATTTTATAAATATTCATTTCTCATAAGTAAACTTAAGAAAGTTCTATCATTTAGTGAGCCTAAGTCCAACATATGTGTGTTATTAATGTGGCTTTAATATGGGTTTTTGTTTGTTTGTTTGTTTTGTTTTGGGACCACACCCAGCAGTAGCTAGTACTTATTTCTTGCTCTGTACTCAGGGATTACTCCTGGTGATAACTCTGGGAACCATACAAAGTACTGAGATCAAATTCAAATCAACCACATACGAGGCAAGCTATTTACCCTCTGTGCTATTTCTCCAGTCCAATGTGACCTTGTTTTTGACATCCAAATGTTTTTATAAATAGGAAGAATCATTGGTTGTAATTACTTTCCACTGACACTATCCTTGATACCCTAAACACATATCACTCTCTCTGACTTCCTTCTGCACAGGTTATCAAACTTTACTTAAGACCACTGAACAGAAAGTTCTATTGAAACTACATCTCTTTTTTTTTTTCTTTTTTTGGTTTTTGGGTCACACCCAGTGACGCTCAGGGATTACTCCTGGCTCTGAGCTCAGAAGTCGCTCCTGGCTTGAGGGACCATATGGGAAACTGGGAGATCGAACCGTGGTCCGTCCTAGGCTAGCGCAGGCAAGGTAGGCACTTTACCTCCGGTGCCACCACCCGGCCCCGAAACTACATCTCTTAATGATTAATATTTTTTAAAAACTTCATTTATATGTAAATGAATATTGTATGCTGCTAGAATGAGGCTCTACGAGATTAATTTCATACCTCTTTTTCACTGTTAATGTGACATTTGGAAAACATACATATAGAAACCCACGCACTGAACCAGGGCTTGCCCTTAAGCACTACCTTATATGGCCTCAAAAACAACCAAAAGAAAACTCATGTTAGTTTATAACCAGAACTGGCCTGTTAATTTGTTAACATTTGTAATGTCCTCCAAAAATCACAGGGCTAGTTAATAAAAATTTCAAGGTCTTTCTTGGTGAATAAACAATTTAGAAGTTGGAAGACCTGGCCAACCTAGGTTCTAGAATATGTTTCTAAGAAAGGAATATGTTTCTAGGAGTATTGTTTCATGTCTATTGGAATTAGGGTAATATAAGTCTATAAATGCTTATAAGTATTTCTGGAAAAGGCATGCATATTGATGACATGGAAACAGAGACTTGTGTATTTGGTATAATCCAATATATTTATGTAAGCTTATATGTCATTTCACAAAAATGACAGAGGAATATCACAGTTTGATTTTATTATGGTAACCAGAAATCAGTGAATGTTGGTCAACTGCTCCTCCTCTCTACATTCTCCACTGAGTTTCATCCAACAGGAGCCTTTGAACCTTCTCAGATCAAAGAGACTTTGGGGGGTTTGAAAAAGCCAAAGAATGTTTCCCATGGAGGAGTTGGCATAACATTGAACCAACTTAGCAGTCAATTCCTGCTTTCACTTTGCCTGTTTTAATGCTCAGACATCTATACATGATCTTTCTTAAAGATAGAGATAGAGATAACGGAATCTCAAGCTTTCTCTTCTTCCTGACTCCTTAAAGTCAGCACACTTTTCCAAACAAACTTTAATTTTCACAGCACTTCATTTGCACTACTCTGTTCCAGCATTTTCTAAGGCCAGACTTGTAACTAGATTCCAGAGATAGAGCTGTTAGGAATGGCAGGAGGTGGGAGGGGGAGTGGGGGGCTAGTCTTCCAGAGTTTATCCTGTAGGAGTTGTAAGTAAATGCAAATAAATTCCATTACAGAAGTCTGGAATTAGCATACAGGAGGGCCCTTGGATGGACCAAGTCAAAGGTGCCCCTGGAAGGCCTCCTTAATGAGTCTTTGAAAATGAGTCCTTGTGTTGTATATAACTGACCTCTCTCTGGCCCCAGAAACTGCCTGAAGGGTTGGATGATTAATGATGTCACCAAAACCCCAGTTGGCTGACTTCATAACTGAGACTGATGTCACCAACCAAAGGATAGTTGTTGATTAACCTTCGGAATAGCTACGTGCAGGACTTTGGTCCTGTCTAGTTATCAAAGTGGAGACTGTGGAAATAGAGTTCTTGCCATCTTTATACTTTGCCATTATGGGGAATAAGAGAAGCATTTTTGCTGATTCTCCCCAAGTTCTCATTGACTATGACAGTCCTTTCTGCTGCTGCTGCAGCTGCTGTTGCCAACTTTAAAGGAAGACCAGAGGCAATAAGAGTTAGACTCCTTGGCTCACCAAAGTATGAGTCTTTGTGCAGTTACTGAAGGGAAACATTCTGGACTAAGTTTATATAAATGTTCTTTTGGCTGCATTAAAGAGATTTCTTGTGAAGAGTCATTTACCTCATGATTTAGCCTCTCCTGTCATAAATAAGAAAGTTTGGAAGTGCTCATGTAAAGTGAAAATTTAGCCATGAAACTTTGGAATCAGATGAGAGAAGAACAGAAAAAAAAATTAGAAGTGGGTACAAGTTACACTAGCATCCTGCGGGGTAAAGGAGAGAGAAGTGGGATGCATGCTGGGAAAAGGGATGGAGGGAGGACAACACTGTTGGTGGAAATTCCCTTTATTCATTATCACTATGTACCTTAAATATCACTGTGAAAGATTTGTAACTCAGTTTGGCCACAATAAAAGTTTAAAAAAAAGTGATTTGGCAACAGGAACTCAAAGCTTTAAGCTAATTTCTATCCAAAGCAGGAATCTTCCTGTAGAGGTGTGAAAGGGCCTTTTCAGCCTCACATTTAAACTGGTCCTGGTCCTGGAAGAAGTATGACTTTAGAAGTAGACAGAGAGGGCCAGCGTATAGCATAGAGGTAGGGCATTTGCCTTGCACCTGGCTAACCCAGAATGGACTCACTATTAGATCCCCAGCATCCATATGGTTCTCCAAGCCAGTAACGGTTTCTGAGCACAGAACCAGGTCTAACCCATGGGCACCTCTGGGTGTGGCCCCAAAATAAAACAAAACAAAAGTAGACAGAACTTAAATTAATACCCTGGCTTTGGCATTTAGCAGCTGTGCAGCCTGGGTAAATTAACACCCCTAAATCTCTTCACTTTTCTCCAAACATTACTTAAAGAATGAAATGAAGCAGCATGTTCTAAGTGTTAGGCCAAGGACTCCATCCCATCAATGAGGCTCTTTCTGAGCATGTAAACTACTTTAATTCCTGAGTATGTATGGCTGGATTTGTGGAAGCTAGTCCAAAACTAGCTGAAGGAATAGATATAATTATATTATATAACTAATATATAACTCATTACATATATTACATTATAATGTTATATACCAATATGCAATAATATAGCCTGTAATAATATATTGGTTATGATCATTAAATGTAATATAAAAGTATGATTTTATGACTAATTTTATGATTTTAACATAATATTAATTGATTAACATTATATTAAATATCAACTATAATAT
>PVKC010049907.1:0-10660 GCA_004027635.1 Crocidura indochinensis
TTTTTTATTTCTTTTTACATCTTTCTTTCTCCTTTCTTCTTTCCTCCCTCCCTTTTTCTTTCCTTTCCTTCTTTTATCCTTCCTTCTTTCTTTTTCTTTCTTCACTTTTCTTTCTTTTTCTCTTTTCTTCTTTCTTTTTCGATTTCTCCCTTCCTTTCTTCTCTTTTCTATTTATTTTTTCTTTATTCCTTCCTTTCTTTTACTTTTGTTCTTCCTTTATTTATCTTTCTTTCTCTATTTCTTTCTTCTTTCTTTTTCTATTTCTTTATTCCTCCCTTCCTTTTCTGTTTCTTCTTCTTTTGTTTCTTTTTTCATTCCTTTTCTTTCTATTTTCTTCCTTTCTTCTTTCCTTCTTCCCTCCCTCCCTCCCTTCCTTCCTTTTTTCTTTCCTTTCCTTCCTTCATTTTCTTCCTTCCTTCCTTTTTCCTTTCCTTCCTTCCTTCTTTTATCTTTCTGCCTTTCTTCTTTTTACTTTCTTTTCTTTCTTCCTTTTTTCTGTAACATTTATTTACTTTTTTTATTTTTATATTTGTCCACACCTGGCTGCTGTGCTCAGGAGTTACTCCTGGCTCTGTGCTCAGAAATCATTCCTGAATCGGAGGGCCATATGGGATCTCACGGATCAAACCCAAGTCTGTTCTGGATCAACTACACGCAAGGTAAAAGCCCTATTGCTTTTCTATTTCTCTGACACCATGTAACATTTTTTAGTTATGGGCACAGCAATGTCTCCTGTCTCCTAAGTCCAATACTACATGATCTTGACAATACCTATCAAGAAATAGAGTTTATCTTTCTATGCTGTCCATCCCATCTTCTATTTTGTCAAATATAACTCTATGTAAATGATATTATGTTTTTACTTTAGCTATTAGCTTTAATTGAATAGTCGAATCAGTTTGAGAAAGTTAGTAAAAATTGGGGTCACATCCTTTAGTGCTCAGGGAATATTCTTGATTCTGTGCTCAAGAGTCATGCCAGGGTGTACATAGGACCATATACAGTACCAGGTATCCAACCAAGGTCGACTGTATTCAAAGTAAATGCCAAACCTACTGTACTATATCCCTGGCCCATAATCTAAATACTTGTTCATTATTTTCCTTGATATACACTCTCATGGGACTTCATGTCTAAACGTAAACCATGTTGAGAAGCCAACATAAACACTTCATTTGGTGACCCTTTCTGAGCTTCATACATCAGTTCCCAGTGATGTAAGCAAGTCAGTTTGGATGTAAATTGTGTTTAAACATTTGGTAACTCTCTGTAGAACAACTATTTAGCTGCAATCGCACTATTTAGGGAACCCAGTTAACTCATAACTCTATGAGCAAAAACTAATATGTTGGCTATACCAGTCATTTTTGAGGTTATTTGCCACACAAAAACAGATAACTGTCAAGTTCCTACATTCTGCCTCAGTGATGGTAATATAATAATGAAGACAAAACACTTACTTGATACTTGACACAAAGCCATCAAATAATCAGCTTCTTTGTTCATTTAAGATTAGATAAAGCTGAGGGAAAAGCAATCAAAACAAAACAGACAAACAAACAAGCCTCTATGTGATATTAGAAGGATTTGAAGATATTTACATCTATTTCTTTTTGTCTCTATTTGGTACTTGTGAAATAAAAATTCTGCCATTCTAGGAATGAAAATAAAAGTGAGAAAATCCTTCTCCAACTTCCCTTCAAACTGTAAAGCCACCTGATTCTAAAATTCATCTCTGAGGCCCACATTACCTTGAATAGATTCCTTAATGAGGTTTCAGAGAGAATGATCTCAGAATCATTTTTAGGGGACATGGCAAATGTCATCCTCTACTCAAAGAAATTCAGAAACAAAAAGAAAAGTTCTGTAGAACACAAAAGACTCTTTCAATGCTGTGATATGTTGAAATACATTTAGAAGTTAGGATTGGGTTCTCACTCTCTTATTATAACTAGAGTTTATATATAGAATGTAAAGGTCTACTTAACACCGTGTGACAACTCAAAGCACATTTCAAACTGGACCGTCTGTCTCCGTGTGAACAATTCCATCTGCCCATCAATGTAGCCCAGCATGTCTTCAAGATCACAAGTCTTAGTTCCTTATTGTTTGTTCTCCATAGAATTGGAAGAATAGCAAATTGCGAGTACCAAAATACAAAAGTGAAATAAAGGATTTCTGTGTGTGTGTTCGTGTGTGTGCTTTTAAGATATTTGAATCAGATTCTACTTGTTAAGATATTCCTCTCATTCCTCAAAATAAGTGCCCACTGCTTTTCAAAATGGTTTCTAGAGAAACAGTATTAAGGCTGTGAGTGAAAAGACAGTGATTCCTGTGGAGTGTTTGAAGATTGAGGGAGTTTTGAGGCTTTCTTTTACTTTTACCCACCAGAGGGCAGCAGAAGGCCATCAGTCTGGACCAGGAGCGCTGGATGTCAGTAGCTGAACTGAATTTGACGTTTGATGGGGTGAATTACTGGTCTAATCCGGTCTAGAGATTCTGTAATTCCTATTCCTGGAATTCACAGACCATTTATTTAGGTCCACTTATTTACTAGACCTTGTTTTGAATGTCCATTTGTTTCTTTATTTTTCATAGAATTTCATGTTCTGGGTACAGTTCAGGATGCCAGCTTTACAAAACACATTTCAATGAGTGTTTCCCTAGTTCCCTGCAATTCAGTGTCAGAAGAAGAGAGACTTTGGCAAGAGTTCTTGAGAGAATTGTGTATGTTTGCTTCTAGCCTTGCCTAGTGTGGCATTTGCTTCGTTGTGTGATCCAGAGCAATCAACTAGATGTTGAGGCTCTAGAATGTAACCTAATTCTTCACCCCTGCCTGAGATCCCACTACTATCAGTGGCATTACAAAGACCTCTGTCAAATTTTTGACAGAGTAAGCTCTTTCTGTCTATCTCCATGAATAAGCATGAACAAGGGTTTAACACATTCCTACACTCAGGGAATGGAACTCAAGTCAAGAGTTCCTATTTAGTAAGAACCTTAGTAGGCACTTATTATGTTTAAGACAGATCTATTTTGCTGTGGCAAAACAGCAGTAAGCAACAGATCAATCAAAGCCAATGGAAAATCTACCTTGATGACAACTATATTACAGTGAAACTGATTCACTCAGCCAGTATAGAATAAAGAAGTCCTTCCAGATAACAATTTGTCCTACAAAACAAGAAATAAACATAGTCAGGCGTATCAGAAGAATTAGTAACATTCGTCTATTACTGGCTTTAAACTGTTAGGAAAGTTACCATATAGATTCCATATAGATTGTTAGAGAAATAGATGTGAGTTCCCTGTTAAACCTAAACTAAAGGAATAGCAGAATTCTCTCCAAAATGGAAGTCTGTGGACATACAGAATGGGAGTGGTATATAAAGAATTTGGACTGTCTCTGAAGTGCTGTATAGACATTTGTTATGCCTGAAATGCTGAGTGAGTGAAGAACACGAGTAGAAGTAATAGTAGACCAAGGGCACGGAAGCGGGAAAGGTCATGTGTCAATAGAGATAAGAGGTGTAGTGAGCATGGATAGTGCCTGCTTAGGGAGAAGAAACAGCGGGCAGCAATGTCACTGGGCTTGTAGGACTCTAACATTTATTAACTTGTTGAAGACGGATCCTAGCTTGCTGAGCTAGATTCAGTTACCCTCATTTTCATGTATATTTGATCTTTTCATATAGCAAAGGCAAAAGTTAGCAACTGCACACAATTCTACCTAATGGAAATTATTGTGTATGATTTATATGTTTTTAGCTACTCCCAATTGTTTTCAAAGCACAAGTGCCCAGGTAATAGTCTCCCAAATGATGTTATGTCACGTGCTGGTTGCCATCCAAACAAACTTGGTGGCCTTAACTCAGGCTGCAGTATATTTTAAGTAACTCTGTCCAGGTTGCATGATGCCATTACAGTATGCTCAATGGTGTCTTTCAGCACTTTCCCACCTCGCACCTCATCCTCAAAGCAGCCTCTGTTTCCCTGACTGCAAAGAGAATTTTAAGAAGGAGCACAGCTGGTTTTCTTGTGCAGGTGATAGGAAGATGCTTCTGTGAGAGCTACAAAAAGACCGAATGAGACAAAAGGTGAGTGTATTGAGAATACTGCAGCCCGGCTTAGAAAGGGAAAATTGTGTGAGGAAAGTTGCATCAGCTTATTGATTCTTATCCATTTTATTTGTTGTTCATTTGTGTAGTCCTCTATTATGTGCTTTTAATCTTAGGATTCAGGGATGCAGACACAAAGGGATGTTTCTTTAATTTCTGGGACTAAGATGGAAGATCAGATGATTAATGACAATTGTATTTATCTGATAACGTTGTTGCAAAATATAAATCTTACATTTTAATTATGTAAGCTTGGTATATTTATTGAATATCTTTGTACCTATTTTTCTAATCACAACCTACGGGAAATTGATAGTGTCCAAGTCAGAGGTTTAGAAACCTCTAAAAATAAAACAACATGACATCTTAAAATGTAGTGACTGTGAATAGTAAGCACTCAAGGAAAATAGCTACAACAATTAGTTAATAATACTTTTTGTGAACACAGGCACGCACAAATTTATCATAGCATGGAATCATGAAAGAAATCAAATACAGTGGCATTATGTTGTTATCATGCTTGGACAAATGAAGATAGGGACAAACGTTTTGGAAGAATCCAGAGAAATAAGCATTTGGTATTTAGTTTAAAATTCTAAAGCAAATGAGACAGATCTGTCCACTTTACTCATACTAGTCTGTGCACTTACAATTTTGTCCAATTCAAAAAAAGAAAACCTCACAAGCAATTGGAATAGGATATAGTGTGGGAGACTAATGTCTATGTCAATTAGCCTGGATTAAAGTAGGGTTTGGGACTCTAGTGAAAAGAACAGATAGAGGAATGCCAGCACAGGCACTTCTATTTGTATAGAAATAGGAAATGATGGTTGTGCAAGAGTTATTAAAATGTTCTACATCACTTTGAGCACATTCTGCATGCCAGTTTCTGTACTCAATTCATTTATATGTTTGAACTTATTTGAACATAGCATGCCAGAGTGTGCACAGAGAGCTCATACAGACATACACAATGTAAACACATGGTCAATTCTTAGTTCTCATTCTGCATATTTAATAGTACACCAGTGGTCTGTCACAGATGAAAATTTCCAATCTCAGTAGATGGTAAACAAGTCTAGAGACATTTTTGACTTTAAATAAAACTGGGGTTTTATCCTTTTGGGAACTACTAAGTCACACACAGATGCTTCAAACATTCTACAGAACACAGGCCTACACTCCAGCAGGCCCCAGGCACTGCAAGTTTGACAGTGCTAGAATTGAGAACCCCAATGTAATTGTCCGTTGATCAAGTAGTAGACTGTTCTGCACTCTGTAACTTAGCTTTCTACAATTATATTCTAATTGCCCTCCAAACACTGCATCTATTCTTTCAGGTCAAGCCCATTGCCTTTATTCTTTTCCCAAATGATTGCACATTACTGTGCAGATAAATTTAACATCAGATCTTTCATTTACAGACTGTACAACTTTGGGAAATTTTCCTCAAATCTCTACGAATACACTGTACCCAATAATCAGTGATATTCATAGTATACATTGCAGATAGCTTTTTTTCATGAACTAGCACAGGTACACGGAAAAAAAAATGCTGAGAGGCACAAAGAACATCTCCTACATAGTCCTTCATTTTACTAAATCAGGATATTTATATCCAACATTAAGTCCTTTTCTGTGTCTCAGAGCAACTAGTAAGCAGTATAATTTAATTATCTGTACTGTCATGGGTAAAATGCTTGCCCTGTTGTGGCAGACCTACATTCAATCCCCACTACCCTATATATTTCCTCAGACTTTCCTGGAGTGATACCTGAGCACAGAGATAAGAATAAAGTCTGGGCACCATCAGGTGTGTCCAAAATTTAAAAAGTGTCTTCAAAAACATCATTCCTCCAATTGTACTATAAGGTAGGGTATTTTTAGAGTATATAGAGAAATCTAGTTTTAGATTCCATGCTGTTGAATGCTGTCTTTAGATTCCATGTCTAGATCTGATGCTTCAGATTCCTTGTCATTCTTTGGCCTTCTGGCCTCTGTGAATACTATTTTTCTCCCCTCTTGTAATGACAGGTGAGAAATTCTTTGACTAGCTCAAGTTCTGATAAAAAAAGAATATAAAACAAATCAAGTATGAGCTGTAAAATGAGGCTTCCATTTGGGTAAGATTATCTCTAGGACATTTCCTTTGTTGTTTTATCAAATCTCCTTTTAGCCTGTAGCAGCAGGACATTTCATTATCTAATTTTGTTTCTCCAAGTCTCCATGGATACCTGGAGCCCAGTTAATTCTCAAATCTAAGATTCCTTTTCTAGCTCCTGATGTTAATTCTGCTACCTTGGTCACCACTGCCAAATCAGCATGGGATTTCTCTGAATCTTTCCACTAATATCTTTCCAGTAATATCCATGATCCAGTAATAGCCATGAAATATTTAGCAACCAAACAAAAATCATGAAATGCATTAATGAAAAATATACTTTACCTAAAAGGAAGGGGTATGTCACAGTGTTTGGAATCTGTCTCCATAGAGAAATTCCCTATAAATCAATTAGGTCACATACCTTTTCTTCTATGTTCCCTCAAATTGAGCTACTTAATCTCTGCGTTCATGTCTATCAGTCCACTAAAGAACATTGGTAAGGCATTCAAGTTAAGTATAATATATACCTAGCCATCTTAGGCCTTATGACAGATGGAGTGAAGGATGGGCAGTAGCCCATCAGATTCCTTGATCAGTAAAAAGGCACTCATCTTTCCAGTAGCTGAAAAGCTCGCCCAGTCATGGCACATGGCTGAATCTTCCCCTGTGATTTTCTTTTTTCCATAGGGACTACCAATCATAACATTAAATCCCTGTGCAGAGAAAAGCCAGTTCCAAGAGTGATTTGGCTGGGAGTGCACAAAATACCATATAATTGCTTCAGTTTTGGAAAAATATAAAAGATATTTGCAGCCAATGAACTCCAATTGAAAAAGACTGTGGTATTTGCTATCATTGCATCACAGTACATCTTCTGCCATAGCCCCATTCCTTCTTCCAAGGTAGTGCCCTAGATATAACTCCTCAGTAAAGCTCATACATACCTGTTTACCCAGAGAAATTATGGAGCAAAGAGGCTGAAGAAAAGAGACATCAAAATGGGATTTGGACATTAATTCACTCTCTTTTTCTGGAAATGAATATATTCTGATTGGTGGAAATTTGAAGTCATATAGTCCATGGAAGTGGAGCACTTATAACATTTTTCATTCTTGGTGAAATAGTCTGAGAAATCATGTAAGAGACTGTTCTAAAAAGTGCATTTCAAGTCATGCAGATATTCCAAAAGTATGGTGATGTTAAGAAAATAAGTAATTAACAGAGCTCCCACCTTTTTCACAGAACCTTGGGACATATATTACTTTATTTTTACCACATATTCCCACATTTTTCTATAAAAATAAAAAAAGGAATAAAGAAAGACTGGGAGCCAAGGGCCAAGTGGTCTCAGATGCATTGGCTGGGAAATAAATAAGGACAGAACTAAATATCTAAGCCGCAGTCAATGATAATAGAACCAAGGGACCTAAACTTTAACAATCTAATCTTAAAGGGGCCTATTACTCCTGTAGGCCAGGAGACAAATGGTCATATAAGATGCACTCTGGGTCCATTGATGGAGGAAGGTTGACATTGGTGGTGGGAAGGGCCCTGACTCACTGTATATCTGAAATTCAATGATGAAGGACTGTAGATCACAATTGTTTCAATAAAATAAAATTTAAAAATAATCTAAAAAATTTAAAAAGAAAATAATTAAGTGATAGTTATGTGGTCCAAGGCAAAAGATGAATTACTATAAATAACTGAATGCCAAATTTGAAAATCAAACTTGACATCATATTTTTTATATTGAAATTGTTTTTTAAGCCATTATGATACATGAAGTAATACATAGTTGGGTTTTAGACAGAAAATGCTGAGGACCAATTCCATCACCAGAGTCAACCACCCTCCACCAATGTTCCTAGAGTCAATCCCTGATGCTCCATCCTGCCAGCATAACAGACACTCTTTTAAATTCAGTTGTTATGGCTTGTATCTCATAATTTCATTGTTGTTGACTCTGGCTTAGATATTTAGTTGTCCCTTATTTATTTATTTATTTATTTTTATTTTGATCATAATGGCTTACATATCTTTCACAATAGTATTTTAGGTACATATCAAAATTGAATAAGGGGGATACCCATCACCAAATTTTTCCTTCCCCCATCACAGTTCCCCTTCTGCAACTCATATACCCCACCATCACCTCCCAGACTGCTGGAGTAGGTGGTCCCTCTTTGTCCAGCTCACTATTAGTGATCATATATATGTTGGGTCCTGGTACCCTCCCCTGTCTCCCCCTCTATTTAAGAAGCGGAGCTAGATAAATTGAGTTATGTGGCTTTGTTTAGAGGAAAGAAAAACAATAGATTGAGGTACAAAATAAGAAAAAAAGAAAGAAGTCAAATATGCAGAAAATAGGCGGAGTCCTTGCAGAGGATTTCAACCTCAGTTTGAGATAGGATGTGAAAAAGGCAATTGAAACACCACCACTATGCAGAAAGTAATATCAAATTAAATATCCAGTGAGCACCACAGCAATAAAGACAAGCACCACACAACAGTCTCGGTTCTGAAATCAACTCATGCCAGAGTGCAAAAAGAAAGAGAAAGAGAAGATAAGATAAAAATAAAATAATATTGGAGACATCAACTTCAATCTCTACATTTCAATCATTTAGCTGTCCCTTCTTAACACCAACAGTGTATCTGAGACGTCTTAGTCCTTACTCCCCGTTTTTTCATACGTGACTTTCTTCTCCACCACTTAATTTCGCTCCTTCTTACTATATTCTGGAACTTAGCGTGTTCTTGATAACCCTCATGTAAGCCATTGGACCAATGCTTATTTTATATGATAGTCATCACTTATATGTGGTGCACTTTAAAATAACTTTCTCCCTCACAGTCACCTGATTGTTTATGATAGTAGCATCTATGATACATTTAAAAAACAATAAAAATAGATGCACTCTTGGAAATATATCCATACATTTTTTTTAGAAGAGTCACCAATTTGTATTTTACTTAAGAAACAAGTATTTCTTTCAAATCCTTGAAAGTTTAGGGAATAATATAAATTTTAAAATAAAACGTAATACCCAAAATAGTACTTGAAAGATTTTCAAAGTTTCAAATATCATAATTTTGCCATAGGGTAGGATTAGGGGAGAGAAATTCTCATGTTTATGAACCATTTTCATTGATTCGGAAATTGTCACTTATTACAGAGGTCATGTGAAGCCAAATGTCAACTTGTCTTTCTCAGGAAAAAAAATGTAAGATTTCTTGCTCTTTTTATTTCTAAGTATCCATACATTTTTAAATAAAAAAACCAGGCCACAACATAGTATATGTATTTTGCTCCCATTCAAGTAAAGGGGAACTTAAAATGAGATAAAGAGAGAAGAAAAAGGTCAGAGGGAAATATATATACATATTTGTATATGTATATATGTATAAGAGGATTTCTTCAACTATATTTGAAATGAAGATATTATATGGTTTATCCTATTTTCCTCATTTTTTTAGTTTGAAATCTACGTCCTTCTTGAATAATGATAACCAAAACATCTTCTTAAACTTTAAAGATTTAGCTATTTTAATGCAAAGTGAAAATCTCTTTTGAGTTTTTGGCATGTAGTCAGTCTTCAGAATGATTTTGATTTAATGTTAAGGAAAAATATCCATAGAGAAATCACAAAAATATCAGAAACTATTGGGCTTATCTTTTTTTTTTTGACTTATCTTAAGCCTCTCCTATTTGCTTTCAAATTGAGAAATCATTATTAGCTAGTTTTTTGGGTTAATTGAAAAGAATATGAAAATAGTCTGCCTGTTATTTCTTTATATGGATATTTTTGTAAAATTAATAAATGACAAAATTTATGATTAAATACTTCTGCTGTTCTGGGCCTTCCTGTAACTCAGGTCAAATTTTCTTTAATCTATAATAGGAAAAATGATCAGGGAAGACTTAAATGTTGACATAAAAATAGTTTATTTTATTGAAACTATTATGATAGACACCTTTACTTACTCCAAGTCATATATATTTTAAATATATATAATATATATTTAAAATATATATATCATATATATTTTAAATATGGAACGCTTCACGAATTAGCATGTCATCCTTGCGCAGGGGCCATGCTAATCCTCTCTGTATCGTTCCAATTTTAGTATATGTGCTGCCGAAGCAAGCACTGATTCTCATATTTAATTCTAAAATTGTCTATCTTCTAAATTCTCAGTTTCAGCAAAATTTCTAGTTCAAAGGACCTCCGTTGTGAAGGGAAAAGTCTCTAAAATGTGGAGTTTGACTATTTGGATCAATAGGCTAAAAGAAAAGTTAGAATCCACATATTTCTGACATCCCTTTTGTCTACTTGTAATACCCCCAACTTCTCTGTTAAAATAAATCTAGCTCTTCCTTTGTGTTTGAAAGCAGTGCAAAGGTTTTCTCTTTAAAAATGTCATGGGTTGG
>PVKC010049908.1:0-10657 GCA_004027635.1 Crocidura indochinensis
GCAGACTAAATAAGAGCTGGAAATTAATTTTCGTTTCTGGCCATAAAAAGCCAAGCAAATGGTACACCAAAACCCCGAAATTACGTCTAGGAGTAATAAAATCTATTTGGGCTGGAATTACAGAATGAAAGGAACTGATTTGAAGAGCTGCCGTATATTGTAAAAAGGCACAGCAGTGAGAGTAAGGAAAGCAAGTTGGAAGAGAAGGAAAAGCTGTGACCCTCTTGCCAGGTAAACTTTCAATAGGGAGAAACCATCTGGAAAATTATCTGAGAAAAAAAACAAAACAAAACAGGACAGCAACAAATCCTCCACACCTCCAAATTGATGCTAACCATTGGCTTACAGTTAAATCAGATGAGCCTGTTTCAAAAGCTCTCAAGAAGTAGACAGGCTGGGACCACCGCCCTGGCCAGACCATGCCACGCCAGTGTGTAGTGGGTGATGGGCAGAGAAACATCTGCTTGTGGGGAAATGACAACAGGAATTGCCCGGTACATGCCAGGTACGGGGCGTAGGTGCTTTTAATAAACTCCTTTTTGTTTATTTATTTTCAAAACTTTATTGATTGATTCATTGATTAATTGGTTTCTGGGTCACACCCAGTGGTGCTCAGGGGTCCCTTTCAGTCGGCCTCATGCAAGGCAAATCCCTACCGCTGTGCTATCTCTCCAGCCCCGAATAAATTCCCTTTTAATATATAATTAAATTTTCACAATAAGGCTGCAGAAAGATACCGGTAGAATTGTTCTGTCCAGGAAGGCAGGGTTCCTACAGCTATAGGGAGCACCCGGAGGTCACACGGGCAGAAGCATAGGCCCAGACTTGTGCTGGCTTGACTCAAGCTAAGGTGCTTCTAGGGGTCCCTAGAGACTGTGTTAATAAACAGGACCAGAGCCTCTAAGTACCTCTCGGTATCCCGTGCTCCTTGTCCAGCTTCTCGTACACCTTGAGCTCCACACGGAGGGCCTGGAGCAATTTGTCATTCTGAGAGAGCAGGTGCTGCTTCAACTCCACCTCCTCCTGCACCCTGAAACAGCCCCCCACAGGCAGCAGAGGTTAGAGCTAATTCGGCCAAGCTTCCCCGGACTGCAGTTCTGGCCCCAGCCAGCGGAGTGCACGAAGGTAAGGAGTCCAGTTCTGGGGCCAGAGTGATAGCTCTCTGATCCCGGGCAGCCCATCTGGTAGGGCGTTTGCCTTGCACATGACCAATCCAGGACGGACCCTGGTTCGATTCCCGGTATCCCATCTGGTCCCCTGAGCCAGCACAGAGCGATTTCTGAGGGCAGAGCCAGGAGTAACCTCTGAGCACCACCATGTGTGGCCCTAAACCCAAAAAATTAAAAAACAAAATGTCTGATGATCCCAGTGCACTTTTTCCGTTCAGTGCGGACTTGCAGGTATTAAAAAGAACAGTTAGGATGGGGCATCAATAGCCTTTCCTTTAACTACAGGACTCTTGTGAGTCCTTTCTCCTCCCCAGAGGCCCTGCACAGGACGGGTCCTACCTGCACAGCTCCCTGCGGGTGTGACAGGCCTCCTGCAGCAGCTGCTGGTTGTGCCGCTCGCTCTCAGCCAGTTCTCCCTGCAGCCGATCCCTCTCGTCCTTCAGCCAGGCATATTCTTGCTGAAGGCGCTCGAAGTTGGCCGTCTTTCTGGACAGGGATTCCCGCAACTTCTCGTTCTCCTTCTGTTTATCTGCAAACACAAGAGGCACCATTTGTTTCCCACCCCCCCTCCTTGCTGCGTCAATATGGCTCTGCACTTGGGCGCCGGCACTCCGAGAATACAAAAGAGAGCGCGATTTAATCTGGCATTTATGATTTTAGCATTCCAATTACCTGATGCATTCCGGGCAGATAAATCTGTGAACATCAAAGCTGTAGATTAAACGTCACTGGGCTGAAATGAGCCCGTTTAATTTTCTATTCAATATCGGGCCAGGCCAACCGAGCTATGCTGCCTACTCGGAGTTCACAGACAGAGGAAGAAACTAGGCCCCCAACTCTGATCGGGGGGGACTGGGGGTAGAAATTCGCAGGCTGAGCAAAGGGGGGTGTACCCCCCCAGAAGGGGCAGGAGCCAGCACATCAGGAAGCAGAGTGACTAGATATGTGAGTCCATAACCTCCAGTGTGTTTAATGGCTCCCTATATCAGTTTCCCCATCTGTGCTGCGCAGTGACAGCATTACTGTGTGAAAAGGGTTCAGTGGGGCCCTCTGAGGCCCATCAGAGCTCCACAAATCAGGGGAGGGTGTCGAGGGTGGATGGAAGAGCTGAGGGGTCACAGCACCCCTTGCAGCTATGATATAAAAACCACCAGCTGCCCCTCTTCTCTGCTGAGCCAGACTATGAACTGGGACCCTCACTGGTAAGATGTCCCCACCCAACCCACGTGGGGCCAATCGAGCCGTGCGATTGGGGATCCAGAGACTTAAAGACCACCACCAGCCATGCTCTCTGCCTCTTCTCTCCCTCTTCTCTGCTGAGCTGGACTACGAACCACAAGGACTGTAACCTCTCCAGGTCCCGTACCCTGTAACCCCTGAATTCCAAAATAAAAAAAAATACAAAACCACTAGCCGCTTACCCTGATCTTGGTTACCTCACCACCACCTAGTTCCCAGGGAGGAATTGTTGCTCTCCCCCATTTCCACACAGGACCCAGAGAACCACTGTGGGAACGACATCTACAAAATCACAGGGCCAGTCCGTGGCAGAGTCAGGGTGCAGACCGGGTTCATTTGCTGTGTCCTCTCAGTCATGGTTTCACTGCGTTGAAGTAGGCTTTTTCTCTAGCTGCAGGAATGCCTGAAGGACATCCAGGCCCCCACCTCTGTCTGTCCCTAGACTGTCTGCCCTCTGGGACTAGAAATATCCTGGCTAGTGCTCATGGGTCCCTCCAGATTAAGCTCAGGAAGAGCAGCTTCGCCGGGGTCCAGCGACTCCCGGACCTGCCTTTCTAGGGACTATAACTTGCCCTGCTCTGCCCAGTGCTGGGTCGCCCGGCTGTTCCTCCACTAGACCAAGAGGTTCCTGTGGGAAAGGGGTAGGGGGTGCCTGGTCTCCTTCCTTTCTGCCTCGGAGTGTAGGAAGGTTCTGTGTGGTGCGAATGAATATGTGGCAAAAGCCTTTGTCTCTCATCTAATGAACCCACACCAGTACCCGGGTCCTCTGGGGACAATGAGAGTAGCTGATCAAACTCCGACCCCTCGAGTACCCCTCTCTCTGTGATCACAGGCAGGTCAGCTCCAGGAGACTGTTTCTGGCTTGTAAAATATGAATAACAACAAACCATTCCAGGAAAGTTTGAAGTACTGAAAAGTTTTAAGTACTAAGAGAAAGTTCCTTTAACAGGGGTCCTCAAACTTTTTAAACAGGGGCCCAGTTCACTGTCCCTCAGACCACTGGAGGGCCAGACTATAGTAAAAACAAAAATTACGAACAAATTCCTATGCACACTGCATGCATCTTATTTTCATGTGAAGAAACAAAAACGGGAACAAATACAACATGTGGCCCGCGGGCCTTAGTTTGAGGACCACTGCTAGGAACTAAGCTCCAATAGGAGAGAGAATCTTCCAGAGAAACACGATAGGAGAAAAACTCTCCTGACAGGAGCAAGCCAAGGGTTGAGGTACTGGCAGGTATGACCCCAACCCTTATTTCTTCCGCCATGACCCCAACAAAGGAGAGGAGGCTGCAGAGAGGGCAGGGGTGGCAGGTGAGAGGTCAAGGTTATATCTCACCAGAGCCCTTCAAGGTGGTCCTAGGTGGCACTAAGAGACCGAGGCCAGGAAAGGTCTGGAAAACTGCTCAGGGCCAGAGCCAGAAGACTTGGCACCCATGCTGGTTAGCTCCAGAGCCCTAAGTCGGGGTGGATTTTTTCATTCTTACCTCTGGATCCTCTCGCAAGCATGGCGTTGAGAGCTTGGTTCTGCTTCCGCAGGAAATGAATTTCTGATGTTAGAGAACTGTGCAGCTCTGAACCATAAGCCATCACGTTGGCTGCACCTAGAAGGAGAAATGAAAAATGGTAACTTGTGGGCAGGATCCAGGTCCATTCGGAACAAACTTTCTAGAAAACCATGCTTCATCCACCTGTGTGGAGTAGTGAGCGGCATTTTGCAGGGCAGATTTTCACCTCCTTGTCTTTTCAGAAACCAGCAGAGACTGGGAGAGCCAGGGCTGTGCCACCCACCAGTAAACGCTTTAGGAAGGCCTCTTTTGCAAACCTTTCCATCAGAGCAAATGACTTTGCTTAGCAATTGCCTGCTCTGTTGTAGCTGGTGGCCGTTTGAAGCCCCTCCCCAAACAACCCCCAATAATTCTATAATTGAATTTAGCAGGGAAAATGTAAAACAGAAGGAATCCAATTCAGGCTTTACCAAGAGAAACTGTGGAGGGCCCCAGTACACATTTCTTTCCTGTATTTGATAGGGCTAAAAACTTAGATTAATCAATGTCTCTGGGAGGAGGAAGAAGACCTGGGATGTTGTGTGGGGGGTGGGGGGGTCTGGGGGATGGAGAGCACAGAAATCATTCTTGTTTGTCTTGCAAACTGAAGCACAGACACAGTACTCTGGAAAGCAATCCTAAACTGAGAGCTCTGAAGAGTCTAGGGGTCAAGGATTCAACTGCTCCCACGGACCACATCCCTCCAACTCCGTTCTCTCGTTACCAGAAATAAATGCAATGGAATTAGTATTCTCGCCCATTGCAGACCTTTGCAATGCTAGATAAATCATGTCCAGTGAAATGAAATAGCAAAGCAAAACCGACAACGATGAAAACAACCGTATGCGGTTGATTGAACGAGGCATCAAGCAACCTCCGACTCCAGATCTGGCCTCACTCTCGAAGGGACTCTGGAATAAAACCATCAAGATGAAGGGAGATGGACCGATGTGCCCAAAGGTACACAGCTGATGGGCAGAAGAGTTGGGGTCCATATCAGGGTCAGTCCAATCCCCCAGTCTGGCATCAAGCTGTCCTCAAGAGAGTCTTCATGGAATGATGATTCTGTCTTTAGGCCAATAACAAAATCTAAAATATTGCTCATTCAGTGAATAAAGCAACTGAAAAATATGGATTTGGATAGCCCTTCCCCCAACTTCCTGTTTCCTAAAACTCTTGTTTTGGTATGTAAAAGCCCACCTGGATTACAGGGCCTTCCCCTACACTGGTGGGTAAGGTTCTGTATAATAAAGAGGAAATCTGACTTTGTGAAAGGGAGAAAGCACATGGCAGAGAAGTCATGAGGAATCAAGTGAGCTGACTCCAATGAATATCTTTTCTGACTGCTTGTGGGTTATTTCTTCACCGCTACCCTGCTTCATCAGACTCGTCCACAAAAGGGGTTAGAAACATGGTGCCTGGGGTGGCTTCACTCAACAAGTGGATACTCCATTTTTATTTTACAACTGGAGTTGGGGGTTCAAATCCAGGTCAGTCCAACCCCCCAGTCTCTGGCATCAAGCCATCCTCAAGACAGTCTTCATGGAATGATGATACTGTCTTTAGATCATTAACAAAGTCTAAAATATTTCTCATTCAATGAAAAAAAAGCAACGGAGGAGTAGATATGCAGTATTTTACCTTCTGAGTAAGCCACGAAGAAATGAAGAATATGGATTTGTACTTGTGTTTTAAAGTAAACACTGCAAGGTTACAGAAGAAGAGAAGAAAGTGTTCGATGGATGGACACTGGACAGAGGTCTTAAATTTAAACCCTGTGGATGTGTTAGTAATGGGTGGGCATATTTTTTTAAGTTAAGTTTTTTTTCCACAGAAGAATATTCTATCCAGAGATGACTAGGCTTATGCAGGAATATTGACAATCTCATGACTGATACTCGAGACTTCCCAGACTGGTAAAATGCTACCACTTTTCTACACCATCCTTGACAAAAAGATAAAAGACTGCTGTATTTTATGTGAAAATACCTATCTATTTCTCTTCTGCTGCTGGAGGCATCTGAGAAGCCAATCACTGCTGAGGATGCCAGAGGCTGGCTGACCTCTACTAAAGAGGAATAAACATCATTCCAGAATCCACTGTGTGGATCCCAGGAAGTTCACTGACTTCTCATCACACGAGACAAGCGGGGACACTCATTACCCCCATTTCCTAGACACACAGATCCTCAAGAGTCAGCACTGGGGAAAGTGAGCTGAGTACCAATGCCAGAGACACCCACAAGTCTGAGGTGCTTTCTCAAACAGAAAGCTGGGACTGAAGAGATAGTCTAGTGGGTGGGGAACTGACCTTACATGCAGCAGACCTGGGTTCAATACCAAGTATGCATTGAACCTTAGTCCTTGAGGTTCATGTACCAAGAACCTGGCAGAGCCAGGAGTAAGCCCTGAGCAAGACTGGTGTACCGCCCCCAAAGGAAAAAAACTCAAGCTCAAACGAAGAAAAGCAAACACAGGCATGTGTCTCACACTTGGACAAGGATCCATACTTGGGACTGTCCTTGGGGAGGGTCCTTCCCTACCTTGGTCCAGTTCAGACCCCTGCCGTTCCAGCTGTCTCCGTAGCTTCTCATTCGTTTTAATAGATTCTTCTAAACGCTTCCTCAAACTTCGAATTTCTTGTATATGTTCCATTAATAAGTCTACAGGAAGGAAAGAGGAATTTTTTTTTTTTTTTTGGTTTTTGGGTCACACCCGGTGATGCTCAGGGGTGTTACTCCTGGCTCTGTGCTCAGAAATAGCTTCTGCCTGGCAGACTCAGGGGACCATCTGGGCTGCCGGGATTTAAACCACCCTCTATCCTGGGTCAGCCTCATGCAAGACAAATGCCCTACCACTATGCTACCGCTTCAGCCCCGGAAAGAGAACATGTTTTAAGGTACAGTCCTAAGGCCCCAGCAAAGCCTTCATAGGGTATAGGATGATCCTAAAATTCCAAACAGTACCTCGATACTCAGAGCAGCAATGGGCTACTCTTCCTAGGAACCTAGGGGTGGGAGGAGGGGGGAAGGTTGAGCGATTACCCACAGCCCACTGATAATCCCAAGATGGTTCTGCTGTCCTCCACCGAAAATATATTTCACAGCACATAGAACAATTATATCCCATACAATTTTAATGCTAACTCAAAAGGAGCCTTTTATTCTTCTAAATCTCAGATATTAATTTAAAATCCTTCCTGGTGATGAAGCTAACGGATGACTTCAAGTCCGTTTGAATTGCCTTAGAGCTGATTAAAATACCTTTATAACAAGTGGGTATCTTCAAGACTGACTCTTCGAAAAAGAATGCTGCCCATTATCACTTACTAATTTAATATGAAGCCAAAGCAAAACAATAACCCCAGACGCCAGTGAGAATGGAAGAAGGGAGGAGGTGGTGTCTGAATGGAAAAATGTCTGACTTGGTGGGACTGTTTTTAATCACTGGCCTTAGCAAGATTGATTTTCCAATGTCTTTTTACCAAATAATTTTACTTCTAGTAATCTATTTAAAAGAGACCAACAGAGAAAAAAGAATGATGATTCACTATTGGTGTTAGTGGTATCTGGTTTCACTATTATAAAAAACAAAACAGAAGCTTTTAGTAAACTAAGACCAGAGCTTCCATATGGCCCAGAGACCCCTCTTCCTGGCATCTATTACAGGAACACTAAAACATTAATTCAACTTATAATCAATGTAGTGCTTTAGTACGGTGCCCAGGTATGGAAACAATCCAAATATCTGACAAGAGCTGAGCAGATTAAGGAGTTGTGGTGGGGCTGGAGCTATAGAACAGCGGGTAGGGCGCTTGCCTTGTACGCGCTCAACCTGAGTTCGGTCACCAGCATCCCACATGTCTCCCTGAGCATGCCAGGAAGGCGTCCTGAGCAAAGCTAGGAATAGCCCCTGAGCATCGCCGGGTGTGGTTAAAAAAAGATTAAAAAAAAAAACAACAAAAGAAGTTGTGGTACATGTACACAATAGAATATGGTGCAGCTGAAAGAAAGATGAAATTCTTTTATTCCCTTTTTGATTTTTTGGGCCACACATGGCAGCGCTCAGGGGTTACTCCTGGTTCTGTTTAGAAATCACCCCTGGCAGGTTTGGGGTATGATATAAGATGCCAGTGATCGAACCAGCGTCTGTCTTGGGTCACCTCCATGCAAAGCAAAAGCCTTATCACTGAGCTATTGCTCCAGACTGAAAGATGAAATCTTGCAGTACACTGCAACGTGTGTGGAACTGATGGGTGCTGTCTTCAGCACAGTAAGTCCCAGCAAGAAAAGGGCAAATGGACAAATACTGGCTGATCTCTTTCATCCCGGTATCCTTGCCATGACTTACTACTTTTTCTGTTGTTTCTCTTCATTCATCCCGCACACCAGGCAGAAAAACAATGGAATAAATAGTAAACGGCAAAAAAGCAATGATCACAAAACTGACATGATAAAGTGAGGGAAGGGAATGAAGACGTGGAAATAAGGTCACTTGTGATGGGTCTTGGGTACTTTGGGTGCTGGTTATTATAAAACAGTAACTGTACATTCAAGACCAGAGATATTAACAGTACTGTCCAGTTATCTTAACTGCATTAACAAATACATTTTGGTTAGCAACGAGCAAATAAATAAATAGGTCATCAGAGCTGCCTTTTGCTAGAATGCATGAAAATTATCACTGTAGCTATTGGTAAAGAACTGAGAGTGAAACTGGAGAGAGAGAAAAGGAGACAAAAGCTTTTTGTGCAGCCAGACCCTGAGTGAATGCTCGGCCCTGCACAAGGTTTCCTGAGCATAGACACGAGTGATCCTTGAGCACTGTCAGGCGAGCAGCCCAACCAAATACGGGATAAGAACTCTGATTACTGTTAAACCTGTTATAATGCCAGCAATGAGGAGCACACACAGTCATGGAAAAATGAAGGTCCAAATTAGTTACCACGTCTAACTCTATTTAAAAATCAGCATATGTGAAGACACATGGTCCCCAAAGAAAGGCGCTTATCCAATACCACAGATTACCCTCTGTTTTCAGAGCTTTCAGTTTTCGAAACGACTGCATCACCACCTACTAAGGTATTGGTTAATACATCAAGTATTCACTTTGTGAATTTTCCAAAACAAGAATGTGTGCGGTGCATTGTTAACCCTCTGCCGTATCTCATTTTCGCAAAGAGATAAAGGAAGCACAGCCACAAACTACAGGTTGATTTCTGGAATCAGTGTTTTTAAAGCATAATCACATAAGCATACGAAGGCAAAACTAATGCCTTTCCTCCATCAATTAGGGCGCACTCGGTATGTCTTAGTAATGTTTGCTCTAAAACATTATACTAATGTTACGACCCAATTTTAATTCCTCCGGAATGACTTCCATTTAAAAGTAGCACAATGTTAGAGATCTTTTCCTAATTAAATAGTAATTTTGCCCTGAGTTGGAATGTTTATGAGACGACTTAATTCCCAGACCTTCAGTGCGCTTCTATTAATGCCAGGAGTGCGGCGAGTCGTTTGCTGTGAAGTCTGCAGTCCTCACCTCCTTTCTGCTTTGTGGAGCTGAGTCTGAGGGCATCCCTCCACCGCCCTCCCACCCCTGCCGACCGGCTCTGCAAATCTCCAGAGGCAGGAGGCTGTGCTTTACCCACAGTCGTCCTTGCTGGCTTACCCACGGGCCCAACGCTGCTGGCTTCTGGGACAAAGAGCTGCTCAGTGGCCGCCATGGACTTGAGTCATCTGCTTACCCGGACCAGCAAGATCTGGAATGTCACTGGGACTTTGGGCAACAGTCCCAGGGGGAACAGGGCACCACTGATAATACAGCTTTAAGACCAGAGAACGAAACGCCAATCTTGCCATTACAAAGATGGGTGGGGAAAAAAATCTGCCCCTCAGATAGCCAACCCTTTGAAAAACCCCAAAATTCACAACACAGCAAGTACCAAACACAAATGTGCTGAACCTGCAGGGAAAGAGGTTCCCATGCACAGAATCTAGGTTAAGAAGATGCTCAGTAAGAGGAGAGCTTTGTGTTCCCAGATATTCCCTGCAGCTCTGCTTGCAATTATGAAATCTTGGAAATGACTTACATGGGCAGCAACAGGGAATCATAAGGACAAGTGCTGCCCTGCCATCCCGGGGCCTCTTCCGAATGCCTCAGAAACGGTGTTATGTGACCACAGAACAGCCTACTCACGGGCGTGAGGGAGGACAGGAATGGCACAGAGCCACCTCCACACAGATGAGAGACAGGATAAGAGGCGAAGACTGCAAAGGCAATGTGGGATTACTGGGACGGCTCCAAAGAGCACTGACCCTACCAGGAAGAGTTGAGCCCATGGGGAGGACCTGAGGAGCCATGGTTGTGGGTCGCCGAAGACACACCCAAAGCCAAGCCTTGACGTTTCCACAGAGGAAATAATTGAGGCTGAGATGACAGGCAAGATGAAGGGTTCAAAACAAAAGCAAGAGAACTGGGGAGATGATTTCACGGGCTGGAGCACCTGCATGGGAGATACAGGGTCCCACATCAGGTCCCCAGAACCATTAAGGCCACCCGAACACTGCAGGAAATAGGCCTGGTGCTCCCCAGCACCCCAGAGAGGTCTTTTTAAAAGAACGAGTGATAGTACAGAAGGGAAGGTGCTAGGGTTACAAGTAGTCAACCTGAATTTCATCCCTGAGACTCCACTGAGGCC
>PVKC010049909.1:0-10666 GCA_004027635.1 Crocidura indochinensis
CCACTTTGGTGTTCCAGAGTGTGTTAATGACAGCTACTGGTTTGGGAGGGACAGAAACTGTGAACACTGCTTTGATAGCCGATGCTGAAAAGAACAGATAGTTGCCAAACTTAGAGCAAAAAACACTTTTGGATTTTCAGGGTAGGTGACAAGTATCCTTGTAAAGAGTAAAACACTCATCACCTTTAGATATCATCCCCCTGTACATTCCCATGAACATTTAGGTTATTGATTGATTGATAGATAGATTTGGGATATTTGGCCACACCCAGCAGTGCTCAGGGGTTACTTCTGGCTCTGTTCTCAGAAATCATTCCTGACAGGTTCAGGGGACCATATGGGATGTGGGGGTGGGGGGCAGAATCAAATCTGGGTTGACAGTATGCAAGGCAAACTTCCTACCAGCTATGACGCTCAGGGGTTATTCCTGTCTATGCGCTCAGAAATTGCTCCTGACTTGGGGGACTATATGAAATGCTGGGGGATCGAACTGTGATCTGGCCTAGCAAATGTCCTACTTCTGTGCCACCGCTCAGGTCCCATGACGGATTCATTAACTTGATTAGTTGTCTTTAAAGCCAGAGGCTGTCAGGTATAAGGCATTGTCCTCCAAGCTTGCTTATAATTCTTTCTGGTTGGAGCAGCATACCCAGCAATGCTTAGGGGGTTACTCCTGACTCTGCACTCAGGAATTACTCCTAGTGTGCTGGGGGTACCATACAAGATGCTGGGAATTGAACCTGGGTTGGTCACATGCAATGCAAGCACCTATCCACTCTGCTTATAATTTTTTTGGTTTTGGTTTTGGGGTTACACTCAGTGGTGTTCAGGGGTTACTCCTGGCTTGCACTCAGAAATCACTCCTGGCAGGCGTGGTGGACCATATGTGATGCAGGGATTCGAACATCGTCCAACCTCAGTTGGCTGCATACAAGGAAAAAGCCCTACTACTGTGCTGTCTCTCAGTCCCTTGCTTATAATTCTTAAAACTGCCCTCCATGGAAAATGTAAAACACAGAATTAGCATTCCCATTTTGCAGATGAGAAAGCTCATCTTTGTGACTTTTTTTCTTTAATTGTATCAGTATTTTACACCTTGAAGTTGAGTTATTTAGTTTGTATTTTACAGTTGTACCTGGTGGTGCTGAAGATGGTTTCTGGCTCCACTCAGGGGATCATATGATGAAGGAATCGAAAATAAACCTTCATTTGTTCCTGCCCTTTGAGCTGTATTTTGGGACCCGTTAAAGTAATGTTTAAATTTCTTGAACAGGGCTTACGAAGTAGTACAATGAATAGTACACATGCTTTGCACATAGCTGACCAGAGTTCATTCCCAGCATTCTATATGCCTTCTGAACTTCACCAGGAATAATTTCTGAGTGCAGATCCAGGAGTAGTCCCTGAACACTGCAGAGTGTGGCTCCAAAAAAGGAGAAATAATTCTTTGGGTAAAGGATTTTTTTTTTTTTTTTTTTTTGCGCCACACTTGGCAGTACTCAGGGGTTACTCCTGGCTCTATTACTCTGGACCCATGAATACTGTTGTTTTTTGTTTTTGTTGTTTGTTTGTTTTTACTTAAAAAGATAATGAGAAATCCAAAGAATTCTCAAAACCATCTAAGAGTTGAATGACTCAGAGGGTGAATATTAGTGATAACATCATAAAAATAGAGATTCCTATGGACACACTCCTGGAGATGCTGGCCCAGTAGTTCCATTCCAGGGATTTAAAAGTTCCAGCCCAGGGACTGGAAGATAGTTTGCAAGGAAGATCCTTGCCTCACTTACAGCCAACCTAGATTAAATCCCCTAAGAAGACCTTTTGGTCCTCTGAGTTCTGCCAGGAATAAGCCCTGATCACCACTAGTTGTGGCCCCAAAACAATCAAACAAAGAATAAATTCTTGCCTAAGAGATTCTCATCTAGTTAGTCTTCAGACTGACATTCAGGTGGACCCAGAGACTTAGTACAGCAGTAAAGGGTTTGCCTTGCCCATGACCAACTGAGCTTGATCCCCAGCAATCCCATGTGGTCCCTTGATTACCAGGAGTAATCCCTAGCACTCCTGAGAGCCAGGAATAACCCCTGAGCATCACTAGGTGTGGTCCAAAAGCAAGACAAGAAACGGAACCCCAGGAACTATGCCTCGACTAGACAATTGAAAGTTGTATTTTATGACTCAGTTTCAGTTTGTCTTGGGGGCCACACAGGGCAGTGCTTGAGTGCTGTTCCTGGCTTGGTACAGAGGATGGGGTCACTACCTGTGATGCTCAGAAAAACATTCAATGCAAAAAATCAAAATTGTCCATTGTAATTAAAAAAAATCGTCCCTCCTGCAAATAAAAAGCCAGTGCTCCAACCTTTGGTTTCTTTCTTTCCTTCCTTCCTTCTTTCTTTCTTTCTTTCTTTCTTTCTTTCTTTCTTTCTTTCTTTCTTTCTTTCTTTCTTTCTTTCTTTCTTTCTTTCTTTCTTTCTTCTCTCTCTCTTTCTTTCTTTCTTTCTTTCTTTCTCTTCTATCCTTTCTTTCTCTTTCTTTCTTCTCTTTCTCACTTTCTTATTCTCTTTCTTTTGTCTTTCTTTTTTATTGATAATAATAGTATAGCTAGATAGGGTTTTCCTGTTGGCAAACACATTTTAAAGGGCAGGTTACTCTGAAATTTGACCTATCTTCCACATATTAAACTTTGTGCTATCTTTATTTGGGGGGGGGGGCATTACAACTAGTGGTGTACAGGGATTACTCCTGGCTCTAAGGATTATTCCTGGTAGTGCTCAGGGGACTGTTGTTTGCTGAATACAAGGCAAATGCCATAACCCCTTTATTCTCTACTTCCACATAACAACATTTTGCTATACTTACTTTAACATGAAAATGCAACATATCTTGAAAAGTTGGATATCTTCCCATGCTGAATTTCTTTTTTTTTTTCCATGCTGAATTTCTAATCCCATAATTTGTGGATTTAATGTGGCTAGAGCACATGCACTATGTTAGATGGGGTGATGTGTTTCCTGCCCTAGTTCCTCGCTGCTCCACATTGTCTTTTATACTCCTCACCTTGCCTGTGGTGAGGTATCAAATGAGTTGGTAACTCCTGAGGCAGACTATGACATTTGGGAGAAATATGTGCAGAACCTCTTAAAACCTCAGACTGTCATGCTACTAGAACATATAGGTTCATAAATATTCCCAGGTAGAGAGAGGCATTTGTGTACTCAGGGTGTCCAGCTGGTCTCACCAGGCAAGGTTTATTGTTTCTGTTTGTTTTTTACTTTGGGGTCACACCTAGTGATGTTTAGGGATTATTCCAACTCTGTACTCAGGAATCACTCAGGCGACCAAATGAAGTGCCTGGGATTCAACCTGGGTCAGGCATGGACAAAGCTGCAAGGGACCAGCCCCTGGTGAAAGTGCTTGAAGAAGGGTCACTGAGGATTAAGAAAACAAGACAACCTTCCATGACATTAAGACTAAAGGCATCTTTTTTTGGGGGGCGGGGGGGAGTCCACACCGGGCAGCGCTCAGTGGTTACTCCTGGCTCTATGCTCAGAAATCGCTCCTGACAGGCTCAGGGAACCATATGGGCTGCCGGGATTCAAATCACCAACCTTCTGCATGAAAGGCAAACATGCTATCTCTCCGGCCCTACTAAAGGCATCTTTAAGGAGGAAACAGCACTCTCCAAACAAGTGGAAGCAGAGATTAACAGATGGGACTATATTAAGCTAAGATGCTTCTGCACCTACAGGGGAAAAAAAAAAAACACAAAAGGAGGCCTGACAGCAGAGCCAAGAGTAATCCCTGAGCATCGCCAGGGGAGGTCCCAAAACAAAAAAAAATGTATTTAGGGGGCACTGACAGAACTTTACAAGAAAAAAATCTAATCCCATCAAAAAATGGGGAGGGGCCGGAGAGATAGCATGGAGATAGGGTGTTTGCTTTGTATGCAGAAGGATGGTGGTTCGAATCCTGGCATCCCATATGATCCCCTGAGCCTGCCAGGAGCTAATTTCTGAGAGTAGAGCCAGGAGTAATCCTTGAGTGCTGCCAGATGTGACCCAAAAACCAAAACCAAAACCAAAATATCAAAAAAAAATGGGGAGAAGAAATGAACAATGAACAGAAATGAACAGTCAAAGAAGAAATACAAATGGCCAAAAGACACATGACAAAATGCTCCACATCACTAATCATCAGGGAGATGCAAATCAAGACAACTATAAAGTACCATCTCACAACACAGAGATTGGCACACATCACAAAGTACGAGGACAAGCAGTGCTGGCAGGGATGTGAAGAGAAAGGAACATATTCACTGCTGGTGGGAATGCTGTCTAGTCCAACCTTTATGAAAAGCGATATGGAGATTCCTCGAAAAGTGGAAATTGAACTTCCATATGATCCAGCTATACCACTCCTAGGGATATACCCTAGGAACAAAAATCCCTTCCTCCCACCTATATTCATTGCAGCGCTATTTACAATAGCCAGACTCTGGAAACAACCAAGATGTTCTTAAACAGATGAATGGCTAAAGAAACTGTGATACATATACACAACGGAATATAATGCAGTCATCAGGAGAGATGAAGTTATGAAATTTTTCTGTACATGAATGTACATGGAATCTATTATCTGAATGAAATAAGTCAGAGGGAGAGAGATAGATGCAGAATAATCTCACTTATGTATGGGTTTTAAGAAAAATAAAAGAAATTTTTGCAATAATTCTCAGAGACAAGAGAGATGAGGGCTGGAAAATCCAGCTCACGACATGAAGCTCACCACAAAGAGTGGTGAGTGCAGTTAGAGAAATAACCACACTGACAACTATCATAACAATGTGAATGAATGAGGGAAGTAGAAAGCCTGTCTAGAGTACAGTGGGGTTGGAGTGGGGAGGAGGAAGATTTGGAACATTGGTGATGGGAATGTGGCACTGGTGAAAAAGGGGGGTTTCTTTACATGACTGAAACCCAACTACAATCATATTTGTAATCAAGGTGCTTAAGATTTTAATAATAAAAAAAAGAAAGAAGGGGCCCGGGAGATAGCATGGAGGTAAGGCGTTTGCCTTTCATGCTAAAGGTCATCGGTTCGAATCCCAGTGCCTGCCAGGAGCAATTTCTGAGCATGGAGCCAGGAGTAACCCCTGAGCACTGCCGGATGTGACCCAAAAACCAAAACAAATAAATAAATAAATAAATAAAAATAAATTAAAAAAAAGAAAGAAAATAAAACAAGATAGGAACCAGAGCGATAGGACAGTAGGTAGTACTAGCACACCTAGTTTAAATCTGACATCCCATATGGTTCCCCAACCTGCTAGGAGTAATTTCTGAGAGCAGAGTCTAGAGTAACACCTGAGTTCGACCAGGTTTGCCCACCAAAAAAAAAACAAGACTGACAAAAGAGTTTATTTTATTTTATTGGTTGTTGGGTCACACCTGGTAGTGCTCAGGGGTTACTCCTGGCTTTAAGCTCAGAAATATTTCCTGGCAGGCTCTGGGGACCATATGGAATGCCAGGATTCCGAACCACCGTCCTTCTATATGCAAGGCAAACCGTCTTACCTCCATGCTATCTCTCGGCCCCACTAAATTATCTTTTAACCCTTCTCCTCAGATTGTCTTTTTGGCTAAGTGTATTTATTTCCTGAATGTCTGTATATCCAATCAAAGCACTTACTCTGCCCACTCAGCAATCTCCCCAGTCCTGTTTTCTTCTTTTGATCTACTCCATGAATAATAGAGAAGTAGAGGCAATTAAAAAAAATTACTTTAGTTTATAAGTTGGTTCAAAATGATACAACATATAAAACACCATGTGTGGAAAATAATAAATAGATAAGGGAGGATAATGGTAGTATGAAGAAGACCCAGGATGTACCATATTTTTTGTACCATAAGATGCACACACCCCTCAAAGATGGGGGAAAATGTCTGTGCGTCTTATGGAGCAAATGCCGCCTGGAGCTGAAGCCTGATTGTAGGGGAGGAGAAACAGTCATAATTATTCTTTTTTTTGTTTGTTTTTTGGGCCACACCCAGTGACGCTCAGGGGTTACTCCTGGCTATGCGCTCAGAAGTCGCTCCTGGCAGGCACGGGGGACCATATGGGAACCGGGGGATCGAACCGTGGTCCGTCCTAGGCTAGCGCAGGCAAGGCAGCAGGCACCTTACCTCCTGCGCCACCTCCCGGCTCCCATTCATAATTATTCTTTTTTTTTGGGGGGGGTCACACCCGGCAGTGCTCAGGGGTTACTCCTGGCTCCATGCTCAGAAATTGCTCCTGGCAGGCACGGGGGACTATATGGGGCACTTGGATTCGAACCGATGACCTTTTGCATGAAAGGCAAACGCCTTACCTCCATGCTATCTCCTGGGCCCCTCATAATTATTCTTAATGTCATGTTGATTATTGTGCACTTAACATGGTTGAAATATTATTCTTTTATAGTTTATTAAATATTTTAGTACACCATTTTCTTTAGAATATGTTTTTTCTTGTTTTCCTTGCCTAGAAACTGTGCGTCTTCTGGTTAGGTGCATCTTTTTGTTGTTGTTGTTTTGGTTTGGTTTTGGTTTTGGGTCACACCTGTTGGCACTCAGGGTTACTCTTGGCTCTATATGTTCAGAAATCGCTCCTAGCAGGCTCAGAGGACCATAATGAGATGCCGGGATTCGAACCACATCCTTCTGCATGCAAGGCAAATGCCCTACCTCTATGCTAACTCTCCTGCCCTGCTTAGGTGCATCTTATAGAGCAAAAAATACGGTAATTTTTAGTGGAATGTTTATTTACTTGTTTGGAACTTTGTTTTTGTTTGGTTTGGTTTTTGGGCCACACCCTGTGACACTCAAGAACTACTCATGGCTATGCACTCAGAAATCGCTCCTGGGTTGGGGAACCACAAGGGACTCCAGGGGGATTGAACCACAGTTCATCCTAAGCTAGCGAAGGCAAGGCAACCACCTTATCACTTGCGCCACTGCTCTATTATATAAATAGCCCTGGGACTATTTCTTTTAATCCTAGACTCAAGCTAATTGCTTTGTGGTCAGGATGTGTTCCAATTTGAACAGGTATTTTATATGTGTTCTGTTGATGAATACCCTGAGATCAAGAAGTATGTCCAACATTTATTTTTGGACTTCCTGTACTATAGGGAGAATAGTACTGTATTATTCCTCAAATAATAAAATTTGACTGTTACATTTTCTTTTTTTGTTTTTGTTTTTGTTTTGGGGTCACACCCGGCAGTGCTCAGGAGTTACTTCTGGCTCTACGCTCAGAAATTTTCCCTGGCAGGCATGGGGGACCATATGGGATGCCAGGATTCAAACCACCATCCTTCTTTATGAAAGGCAAACACCTTACCTCCATGCTATCTTTCTGGCCCCTTGACTGTTACATTTTCTACAGGTTATGTGATTAGTTAGCTAAATAGTTCCTTTACCATTAGATGAAAAATGTAATAAGCAATTGTTTTAGATTTAATATGTTCACTAAATTTTTGGAGCTTAATCAAGTAAAATTAACAAGTCCTGTTTATGCCTTTTTCCCCTTAGTTTTGTATTTTTTGATCTGACTGTAGATGACCAGTCAATATTTCCTCAGGAATTAAGAAATGAGTACATCGTGTCAAAAGCTCTTGGAAGGTAAAATGATTTTTCTTATAAAAATTACACATAGCTTTTTTCCTTTTTAAGTAGTATTCTCTATTATTTACTTGTATGCTACATATTCATGATTAATAGTGACCTATTCGATGAATATCCATTAAAATGAAGAATTTTCCATAATTTTTTGTTGTTGTTGTTTTTTGGGTCACACCTGGCAGCACTCAGGAGTTACTCCTGGCTCTATGCCCAGAAATCACTCCTAGCATGCTTGGGGAACCATAAGGGATGCTGGGATTCGAACCACCGACCTTCTGCATGCAAGGCAAATGCCTTACCTCAATGCTATCTCTCCGGCCCCAGAATTTTCCATAAATTTGATTTGTGATAGCTTTTATTTATTGTGTTTTGGTTTTTTGGGGACACACTCAGTCAAGCTCAGAGATTATTCCTGGCTCTGCATTCAAAGAATTACCAGTGATTCTTGGAGAAAATATCAGATGCCAGGAATCAAACCCAGATCAGCTATCTGCAAGACAAGTGGGCCTTACCTGTAGCACTGTCTCTCCAGTCCCTGTGATAGTTTTTAAAAATAGTTTGAGATATATTCACACACTATACAATTTACTCACTTAAAGTATGCAATTCTGTGATTTTAGATTCACAAAATTGTACAACCAGTCTCATATTTCAGAACACTTTCTGTTTGTTTGTTTGTTTTTGGATCACACTCAGCTGTATTCAGGGTTTACTCCTGGCTCTGCACTCAGAGCTAGCATGGGGGACCATATGGGATGCCGGGATTCAAACCACCGTATGTCCTGGATTGGCTGCATGCAAGGCAAATGCCCTACCACTGTGCTACCTTTCCAGCCTCACAGAACAATTTCTTTATCTTCCACAAAGACAAAGCATTTCTGTTTTGTTTTTGTTTGTTTGTTTATATGGGGGGCCCACACCTGGTGATGCTCAGGAGTTATTCCTAGCTATGCACTCAGAAATCGCTCCTGACTTGGGGGATCATATGGGCCAATGGAGATTGAACCTCCATCCGCCCTGATGCTTCGACCCCACATAAAGCATTTCTGCTCTCTAAAGAATTTGCCATCTTGGGTTGAAGAGATAGCATAGTGATAGGGCGTTTGCCTTGCACGCAGTTGATCCAAGACAGATGGTGTTCAAATCCCGGCATCCCATATGGTCCCCTGGAGCCTGCCAGGATTGATCGCAGGGATCAATAAAAGGTGATTTCTGAGTGCAGAGCCAGGAGTAATGCTGGCCGGGTGTGACCCAAAAACAAATTCATATTTTCTGAAATAAGAGACTGGTTATACAATTTTATGAATCTAAAATCACAGAATTGCATACTTAAAGTGAGTAAATTACGATCTTCTTATTGAAGAGTCAGGAATAATCCCTGAACGTCGATGGGTGTGACCCCAAAACAAAACAAAACAACAACAACAACAAAAGAATTTGCCATCTTGAGAAAAGAAATGAAACTGACTATTAGAATAGGCTAAAATTCTTAAAAGTTTTCATCTTACAATCTTTAACATTATTGAAGAGTCCAAAGTTTTGTGGGCTGGACAGGTATAGGAGGGTGCTTGCCTTGCATGTGACCAACCTGGGTACAATCCCCAGTATCCCAGATGGTCCCCAGTACTGCCAAGAGTGATACTTGAACTCTAAGTACTACTGGAGATAGTAAACAAACAAACAAGCAAAAACAAACAAAAGACCAAAGAGATGTTATTTGTTCATGTGTTACAAATCTATTGATATTTATGGTATTAGAAATTCAGGGGCTGGAGAGATAGTATGGAGGTAAGGCATTTGCCTTTCATGCAGAAGGACAGTGGTTCGAATCCCAGCATCCCATATGGTCCCCAGAGCCTGCCAGGGGCGATTTCTGAGCCAGGAGTAACCCCTGAGAGCTGCTGGGTGTGACCCAAAAACCAAAAAATAAAATAAAAAAGAAATTCAAACAGGACCTGCAGTGATTGTATGGTGAGTAGGGCATTTTCATTGCATGTGGTTGGTCTGGATTCAACCTTCTGTACCCCCATATCGTTTCCCAAGCCAGGAATAAACCCTCACCACCACCCAGTGTAGCCTAAAAATCAAAACAAAACAAATAATAAGTACATTCATTTAAAATATGTTGAGTTACATATTATTTTTAATAAAAGCAATCATAAAATTAATGATGCATGGAAGTATTTTTCAATTTTGCATCTCTGTAACTGACTTATTAAAAATATCCATCTTAATATTTGCTTCTTTATTTTATCTGTTATAATAGTACAAACTGTACTCATTAGTGAATGAAAACTAAAAAAGGCAAATAACATTATACTATTATTCTGAAAATAATTTTGATTTTGTGGGTCTGTGGTGTCCTTTAGGATTTGCCTGATGTACTTTGAAAGCCTCTTTTTTAAGGAATGTGCTCACGACAGTTATCATAATACCTTATATCTCTTCTGCCCCCAGAGACCTTTTCATTGATATTCTTGGAAGCACGAAAGTAGAAAATACATAAAAGGAAATAATCAACCACCTTCTTGCCTCATAGAATTAAACACAGTATATTCTTGACCACCTCTAGGAATTGCTTTATTAATTTAAATTTAGTAACTTAGGAGCTGTAGAGATAGTAAAACATGGAAATCACTTACCTTGTCTGCAACTGATTCCGGTTTAGTCCCTAGAACTATGCATGATCCTTTGCACCCCATCAGGAGTGATCCCTGAGCACAGAGCCAGGAGTAAGCCCTGAGCATCTCTGGTTGTGACATTAAGACCAATAAATAACACCCCTTCTCCCTCAGCCCCTACACTCCAAAATTAGCAACTCATTGGTTTCCATATTAGCGGTGGCTGCTAAAAGCTCACAGTCCCATTTGGTGTTTTTTTCTTTTTTTGGGGGGGGGGGCCACACCCAATGACGCACAGGGGTTACTCCTGGCTATGCGCTCAGAAGTCACTCCTGGCTTGGGGGACCATATGGGAACCGGGGGATCGAACTGTGTTCCGTC
>PVKC010049910.1:0-10659 GCA_004027635.1 Crocidura indochinensis
GAACCGGGGGATCGAACCGTGGTCCGTCCTAGGCAAGGCAGCAGGCACCTTACCTCCTGCGCCACCTCCCAGCTCCCAGATTCTGGCTATTGTAAAGAGTACTGCAACAAACATAAAAGTGCAGAGAAACTTTGGTACCTCTATATAAGGGAATACTATGCAGTTGTTACGAAACATGAAATCATGAAGTTTGTTTATACATGATGGGCATGAAGATTATTATGTTGAGTGAAATGAGTCAGAGGAAGAGGGATAGACATAGAATAATCTCAATCATTTGTGGTATATAAGAAAAATAAAAGACAGTATGGTAATAATATCCAGAGACAATAGTGATGAGGGACAGGAAGACCAGTCCATGATAGGAAGCTTGTAACAAAGAGCAGTCTGTGCAGTTAGAATAGAGAAAGGTCCACTATGACAATGGTAGTTGGAACTTATTACTCTGGACAGGAACTGGGTGCTGAAAGGGGCTAAAGTGACCATTTAATTAACAAAAATGTAAACAACAGTACCAAAAAGGAAAGAGAGAAAAAAGAAAAATGCCTCAGAGATAGGTGGGAATGGGTGGATGGGAAGGACATCAGAGACATTGGTAGCAGGAAAAGTACACTGTTGAAGGTGGTATACACTCTATGACTGAAATTTAATTATGAATAATTTTATAACCACAGAGCTTAAATAAAGAATGTATTTAATTTTTTTATGTTAAAACATTTCGAAAAAATAATTGGATAAAATCTTGGACTACTAAAGTCTCCCAAAGTTGAACCAAGTTGATTTGGAATACCTGAACAGAACTATTATTATCAAGGAAATTAAAATTAATCCAAAGCCCCCCCCCAAAAAAAAAAGCCTAGGCCTAGATGGACCCCTAGTGAATTCTTTGAGACCTTCAAAAAAGACCTACTGGGACTGGAGTGATAGTACAGCTGTAAGGGCATTTGCCTTGCATGAGGCAAACATAGGTTCAATCTTTGACATCCTGTAAGGTCCCCTGAGCTAAACTGGGGTGATTTCTGAATGCAGAGCCAGGAGTAACCTCTAAGTATCATCAGGTGTGACTCCAAAAATTAAAAAGACCCTACTATCAATTCATTTCAAGCTCTTCCAGGAAATTAAAGAAACATAGGTATTCTCAAAGAGTTTCTATGAAGCTAACATCATTCTGATACTAAAAGTAGACAGAGACACCACAAAAAAATTACAGGCTGATATCTTTGATAAGCACAGGTGCATAGACCCTCAACAAAATACTAGCAATAGAATCCTACAATTTATCAAAAAGGTCATACATCATGACCAAGTAATATTCATTTCAGGGATGCAAGGATGGTTTAACATATGCAATACAGTCAACATAATATACACATCAATAGAAGAAAAATAAAAATCATATGAACATATCAATAAATGCAAAGGATGGGCATTTGACAAGATCCAGATCTCATTCATTATAAAAATTAAAATAAAATAAATAAAACAAAAAATGCAACAAGATGGGGCCAGAGTGGATGGCACAAGATGAGGCCAGAGTGGTGGCACAGCTGTAGGACATTTTTTTTTTTTTTTGGTTTTTGGGTCACACCCGGCAGTGCTCAGGGGTTACTCCTGGCTCTATGGTCAGAAATCTCTCCTGGCAGGCTCAGGGAACCATATGGGATGCCAGGATTCGAACAACCATCCTTCTGCATGCAAGGCAAATGCCCTACCTCCATGCTATCTCTCCAGCCCCACTGTATGGCATTTGCCTTGCACATAACTGATCTAGGACAGACTGCAGTTCAATCTCCCATCCCCCAAGCCAGGAGCGATTTCTGAGTGCATAGCCAGGAGTAACCCCTGAGCATTGCTGGGTTTGGCCCAAAAATATAAAATAAAATAAAATCTCAACAAGATGGTAATTGAAGGAACTTTTCTCAAGATAGTCATAGCTATTTATCACAAGTCCATTGTATAAATTCAATGCAGTTCCTGTAAGGATATCCATAATTTTTTCAAAGAAATACATCAAACACTTTTGAAATCCATATGAAACAATAAACCTCCATGAATAGCTAAAGCAATCCTTGAGAAAAAGAAAATGGGAGCATTATCTTTCTCCATGTTGAACTGTACTACAAAGAAATAGTAATTAAAATGACACAGTATTGGAATAAAGACAGATTCTCTGACCAGTGGAATATAAATGATTAGCCTGAGACATATCCTCAGATATATGGTAAGTTAAGTTTTGATAAATTAAAAAAAAAGTGAAGTAGAACAAGAAAAGTCTCTTTAACAAGTGGTTCTGAGAAACCTGACCAGCTACATGCAAGGAACTGAACTCAGATCTCTTCATGACACCATGAATACAGGTCAAATAAAAATATATTAAAGACCTTAGTATAAGACATGAAACCATAGGTATAAAGAGGAAAACATAGGCAGAACTCTATGACACTGAAGCTATAGGTATATAGGAAAAAATAATATGATCATAATACCTAAAGGCATAGAAATGATGATCAAGAGTACTGGTAAGAAGCTTTCTAGAAAAAGCAGGGGAATGCAGTTAGGACAGAGAAGGGACCACTATGATAATAATAGTTGGAAATAATCACTCTGGACGAAAAGTGGGTGCTGAAAGGAGGTAAGGTGATATGCATGTTAATCTTTTCATAACCGTATTGCAAACCAAAGCGTTTAAATGAGGGTGGGAAGAGAAACAGTGAGAGAAGGAAATGTCTACCATAGAGGCAGATTGGGAGGGTTCTAGAGAAAGGGCAGGAAGCAAACTGAGGACATTGGTGGCCAAAAATGTGCACTGGTGAAGGGAGTAATATTGTACATTGTATTACTGAAACTCAATCATGAACAGCTTTGTAACCATATATCATGGTATTCAATTTTTTTAAATGTATTAACATTTTAAAAATAAATTATACAAATCATAAGCACGACCCCTTCTTAGAAGCAAGGGAGTCTGGTGTAACAGAGGTGATGGAGAGGACCAGGAGAGCTTGGAAGATGAATTTGGCTCTTTTTCCTCCTAGCTCTCCTTGGAATGTGGGATGAAAGAGGGCGAGGAAATGAAAATTAAAAGCCCAAGGAGTAGGAATAGGAAGGTGAGAACATGAAAATATCATTTACAGAAAAGAGAATCCTAGTTAGAAAGAATTTTGGATATGAGGAAAAGACCTGGAGTTCAGGACCTGAGGACATTCAAAGGTCAGGGAAATCTCTATATGAGTCTGATACTCAAAGATGGAAGCCAGAGCTTGACCACTACTTGAAGATTAGAATGTGCTCCTGGGGCTAGAGAGACAGACCAAAGGTTAAAGCACTTGCCTTGCAAGCTCTGTTCAATACCTGGAACCACATATGATCCCCAAAGCATTGGAAGTTGCTATATTTTTTCCTATATACCTGGAGGTTTTGAGCATCACTGGAGTGGCCTGGGAATCATGGGTCCCCCAGGCCTGCTTAAGATACTCCCCGTAAAATAAACAAACTGCTCCTAATAGAGATAAGGGCTACAATTCTGAGCTCAGTGAACACCATCAATGACTCACTCACATGATATAAATATTTTTCTGTCTGGGGGGTGGTAATAGACCCAAGAAAACTCACACAGATATTAGGAAGACATGTAGATTCCTCACAGACCTGGACTGGTAACTGACTTTTTCTCGTGAATTAACATTTTTTGCGAAGTTGCTATCAATGGCAGTTTATTTTCTCTCACAGATCCACAGTTGATTTGGTATGACAGCAATAACTCTTAGACCTGAAATCTTTATTTTAAACCAAAAAAAAAAATCAACCAACAAGAAAACTAGAGAGAATTCTGACATCTAGCACCAAAACTATAATGAACAGTAAACAGACTGATACTTGGCCTGGAATTCAAGACCAATGAGGAAAGAAGGACTAAGCTCCTTCTCTTTCTTCCCCCATTCACAGCAGAACTGACCATCAGGGAAAAAAAAAAAATCACAGGTATGCTAAAAGGAAAACACAGACTAAGGAGAAAACTTGAAAAGGCATCAGAACAAAACTCCATGTGGTAGAAGCTTTGGGAAATGGCCCTGGAATATCCTAATGGAGCCATTTCTCAGAGAGAGGACTTATTGCACCTCCAAACTCTTGAATGCTGATCAAGCATCTCTAAAGTTTAGTCATGGTAATTGGTCTACATCACAGTCTGTGACATCCACAGTTGCATTTCACTCTACTTCTTTCCCAGTCTAGGCAACCTGCACCCTGTACTCAGCCCAGATGGAGGAGCCACACACCACTCAGCACATGACAGCACGTGGCAGCATCTGACACTGAATGATAGCACATAACCAACACCTCACTAGTCCCAAATCAGGTCCCGTAGGAACCCTGCCAGATCTCCCTTCCTGCTTCCTGTCTATAACTGGAGCCTCAAGCTCCAAAACAAGGATCTGGTGAGATGAAGGTCTGGAAGCCAACATTGATGCAAGAAATAATCCACACAATGAAAAGGTACGAGAACGGGTTCAGGAATCCCACCATCTAAGCCCTCTGCTCTCAAGAAGGAAAGCACTTTACGATTGAAATTCAACTTCAATCATGTTTGGAATTGTTGTGTTTAAACAAAGATATTATTAATAAAAAAAAAAAAAAGAAGGAAAGCATCTTAGTGGAGGAAGATTAAAGAATGAGTGCCTGCCTTCCTCAGACCCTTGCTTTTATTGAAAAGAACCAGGCCACGCCCTAGGGTAGGAGAGGAATACTGAGTAGGGAATAATCCAATAATCCCATCACCAGATCACACCCTCGAGTGGAGTATGAATATTGAGTAGGGTGAGACCAGTAATCCAACAGCTGTCATGTCTCACAAAAGGCCAGAACCATGTTGAGCCTCTCTGCTGCTTCTGCCTTTGTTCTACATTGTCTCCCCTTTCATTGATCATCAAGTGGGTGATTTTGGAGTCATAGTTCAGTTTCTCCCCATCTTTCTGCAGATTCCTCCAGGTGCACCTTCCTCCCTACACTCAATACTTGTGTCAAAATAAAAAAAAAAAAAAACTCTACTGATTTTTAAACTTTGTGATTTTTACAAAAAGCATCTGAGAATCACAAAAATCATTGGTGTTACCCTGTTGTACCAAATATCGTACATACTCCTAAACCCATTCATTATTAACATTAATCCATACCAGATCCCCAGGCAACAGCTACTTCATCCTTGTCTTCTGATAAGGTCACTGAACCTCTGAGGGTTTTGTGACTTACCTGAAATCATATCAGCCAATCAGTGGTTGAGATAGAAATTGCATGTAGATCTGCAGAATTCCAGAGGCTGCATTCTTTCTCCATTATATTGTGACTTCTCATTTACCCTGTCATTAATAACTTAAAAATCATGGTTCACCTTTCATGTGCTATGTTTTTAAAGTATGCTTTGGCAGAGACTCAGAGATGGATGAGATCCAAGACCTTAAAATATGCTTCAAACCCCTTCGAGAACCTTGAAATATGCTTGCTCATGCTGTCATATTGCTTTTTCTATATTTTCTGCCTTCCTATCCCTTGTATGAGCATACAGGCCTGTGTAACACACGTACAGGGGAGGATGTATTTTTTTCTAACTGTCAGTACTGAAGATCCCTTAAACACTGCTCTTTTTGCAATATTTATGACAATAGCTGGTACATAATAATTCACGCCAAAAAAATGTTCAATAAGTAATATGTAAGTGAAGGAATGAAAGAATATCAAAGAAGGTGGGGATGTGCAGACAGTGGAGAAAAAAATAAGGGAGAAAACCCAATTTCCATGTCTGGGGTTAGCCCTTCATGAATATAGCTCCCTAAAAGTGAGAATTCTGTGTAACTGTTCTTAGGCTGATGGATGAGAGTCAAATCATTCCCATATTGGGTATCTTGCCCTCAGGCTGATTGATAGGCCCCGTACAATGTCCCAGTAAACACCAGGAAGAGAGGACTTCAGATCTAGGGTTCCCAAGTTCAATAGCCCTTTCTTTTTTGCCTTAAAAAAAAATTGCTGAGGCATGAGATACTTCCGTTCTCCACTGGCATCTTTGCACTGTGCCCAGAGAAACAATCATATCACACTCAGGAAGGCAGGGCCTGCAAGGCAGGGAAACAGGAACCGTCCCCATGGATGTCCTCCTAGAAAAGACAGGGCTGAGAACAAATGCTGTGTGTAAAGGAAAGCCAGGCTTCCCCGAGCTCCAGGCTGCAGAGCCAGCCTGACCAACGACCAGAAAGACACTGGGACAAAGAGTTCACAAACTACATGCACACACACTTAAGCACACACACTATTTCTTCCTTACCACCCCATCCTACATGAATGTACACATGCATACACAAATACGCATATACACACTTGTAAAATCTAAACTGGGACTTTGTCTTCCAAGCCCTTGGCCCTAATGCCAGATCTTCACTGTCATCCCTCAAATACTTCTCGATAAATTGAATTCTAGTGAGGTGCCATATGCTCTATGCCAAGATTGTTAAGCCCAGTCACACAAATCCTTCCTTCTCCCCCTTTTCCTCCACCCCCTTCCATAGGCCCACTTCCCTTCTCTGTTGGTCACATTCTCTTCCCCACTAATCTTAAGCAGAGTTGCCTGTTCTCACTTTCAAATTCCAGCAGCCAAAAGTCATGTTTCCTTGTCTTTTTCAGGAAATAGAAAGTGATAACAGGGGCCAGGGAGATGGTACAGCTAGAGGGCGTTTGCCTTGCATGCAGCCAACCCAGGAGGGACCTGGCTCGATTCCTGGTATTCTATGTGGTCCCCCAGCCTGCCAGGGGCGATTTCTGAGTGCAGAGCCAGGAGTGACCCATGAGCATCACTGGGTGTGGTCCAGAAACCAATAAATCAATAAATAAAGTTTTGGAGGTTTTTCGTTTTGTTTTGTTTTTGTTTGGGGGGCCACATCTGCAGCTCAGGAATTACTCCTGGCTATGCGCTCAGAAATAGCCCCTGGCTTGGGACACCATATGGGACCCCAGGGAATGGAACCTCGGTCAGTCCTGGGTTAGCTGCATGCAAGACAAATGCCCTAACTTTCACCACCACTTCGGCCCTAAATCAAGTTGGGGCTTGTTTTGTAAAAAAAGAAAATGATGACATTCGGCTTTCTTTTCAAGACCACGTTCTCCCTTGAACACGTTATCTCATTTGTTTGTTTGAATGGTTCTCTGACTGCCTATTTTCACTCAGGAGAAGCTAGTGTTCTCTTTCAAATGTATTTCTCCCTTTTTCTCCCCTCACATCTTTCTAAATAAGTTTCAATAAAAACTTTGTGTAACATACATACATAAACATACACACACATAAAGATAACAGCAGTAGTACAGCATCCTGAGAGTGGCACATGATGATGGGCTACCCACTGAACTAGTGCTTTGCAGGATGGCGATCAATATCTCAGGTAATCTGCAATCCTTTCCTAGTTACTATATATAGCAGCTGTGGGAAAACTGGTCTATAGCAACCCATAAGTAAAAAAAGCAAAATATATGAAAGCTCTTATCTTTGGAAAGTCTCCCCACAATTAGAATAAATAAATAGAAAATGCTTGAATGTTTAATAAGACACGTACACCCAATCATTTGTTCTCTGTGTACAAAAAGAGCATGATCTTTGGTATCAAAGGCAAAGACTCCAGGCCGAGGCCATAGTACCATGGTTATGATGTTTCCCTTGCACGCAGTCAGTTTTGATCCTCAGCTTCCCATTTGATTCCTAAGCACCACCAGGAGTAATTCCTGAGCACAGAGCCAGGAAATAACCCCTAAGTACTGCTGGGTGTGGCTCACCCCCCACACACACAAATAAACAACAGAGATTCTCATTCTTTTATTGCCAATTATGTTCAAGGTAAATTGCATGGTAATATGCAAGTGCTCTGGGTGACTTCTGTTAATGGGAAGAAGAGAGATGGCAGCATTGAAATGGGCGTCAATTGCTCTCCTTTGCTCTCCACGTCCACCATCCAGGGACATATCTGGGCCATCTAGGACTGAGAAGTCTGCTCTGAGTCTGAACAGTACAAACGTCACATCTCACCAGCCCCACAGAGGGTCATCATACAGCACTTGTTTCCACTTATTCTCCCAAGATGTAAAACATTACCTGTGACTGATTTTTTTCATTAACTCAATGGAGAGAGGAATATTTTTTGTTTGTTTTGGGGTCACACCCAGCAGGGGTCAGGGGTTACTCCTGACTTTATGCTCAGAAATCACTCCTGCCATGCTCAAGGGACCATATGGGATGCCAGAATTCTAACCACCGTCCTTCTGCATGCAAGGCAAATGCCTTACCTTCATGCTATCTCTCTGGCCCCGAAAGGAATTACTTTTTACAGAAATGGAAAATTAGTCCTAAACTTTACTCGGGCTTCTCTGGACTATTGCCTTCTCTTGCGGAAAATAATTTCAAAAGGATACAAACAGTGAATTCAAATAGTTTTATAGAGAGATTATGAAAAAGGAAAGAGAGTCACACAGTCAAGAGACAATACAGTGAGTAGGGTACTAATTTTGTATGCTGCAGACCAGGGTTTGATTTCCCAGCACCCATATTGTCCTTCTAACCCCTCCAAGAGGAATTCCTGAACACAGAGCCAGGATTAAGCCCTGAGCATTTTGCCGTGGCCCAAAACAGAGAGAGAAAGTACATAAGAGAATCTGGGCTTCTCTTTTATGCCTGGTTTCTTTAACAAAGAATAATGCTTTTGAAATTAATTTATGGGGTTTCTTTTTCTTGTCAGATTTTCATTGCAGGTATATACCACAACTTGTTTATTCATTTTTCTAATGAAGGGCATATTCTTGCACAAGTATTTCTGATAATATGATTTTCTTTCTCTTGGATAGATAGATACCTCTTAGATAAATCCCTATGTCCAAGCAGTATTGCTAAGTGGCTTCACCATTTGACATTTCCACCAGAAATGTTTGTGAATTCCAGTTACTCTACAGTCTTAGTCTCAGGTTCTGCTGCCAACAAACACATCATGGCCCCTAATCCAGTACTGCTGGACCAGGCATTAATCACCAGATATAAATGTGCTAAGTAACACCAGGAAACGCTCCTGGGCTTGTAAGCTCTGCAGGAAAGACACCCCCCCACACACACACACACACACACAAATACCCTTTGACTTAAGTTTAGTAACATTTTTAGAGTCACACCAAATTGTGCATATCTATCAATTCATTAGACATCTTTTGCCCAAATTTTGTCCTTTTTTTATTTGTTGAGACTTTGTTTTATGGGAAGACACACTTAACTTGTATCTTCTCTAAGATCATTTTTTTTTTTTAGTTTTTGGGTCACACCCACCAGCACCCAGGGGTGCTTCACACTCAGAAATCGCTCCTGGCAGGCTCGGGGGACCATATGGGATGCCGGGATTTGAACCACCTTTCTGCATGTAAGGCAAATGCCCTACCTCCATGCTATATCTTCGGCTCCTAAGATCATGCATTTGAATCTTGATTATTTTTATTCCATTTGAAAAAAAATTTTTTGTTTGTTTTTTTTTTCAGCCATTCCCAGCTGTGCTCAGGGGTTACTCCTGGCTGCTGTCATAGCTCCTGGCAGGCACGGGGGACCATATGGGACACCGGGATTCGAACCAACCACCTTTGGTCCTGGATAGGCTGTTTGCAAGGCAAACGCCGCTGTGCTATCTCTCTGGGCCCACCATTTGAAAATTTTAACTTTTAGGTAATTATTCCATATTCATGAATGAAATTATTGAGTTCTTTGGAATCAGTCTCTCATCTTGGTCTTTCTCTCTTATTTATCCCATTGGAGTGTTTCTCCTCTTAATTATCTTTCCTACCTTTTCCTTCTTTTTTTTAAATTAATTAACCTTTTTTGGTATTCCATTTAATTCCCCTATTAGTTTTCCAGCTAAATCTTTTTTAAGTTATTTTGTTTTCTTACTAGTTGCTTTAAGTATTGCCATTTGCATTCCTTTTTTAATAATATCTTTATTTTAAACACCATAATTACAAACATAATTATAATTGGGTTTCAGTCATAAAAAGAATAACCCCCTTCACCAATGCAAAATTCCCACCACCAATGCCCCCCATATCCCTCCCCCCACCCTCCTGCCTATATTTGAAACAGGCATTCTACTTCTCTCACTCATTCTTAACTTATCAAAGCCAACCTAGAATGAATATTATATCACTTAACACAAAAGGTAAAAATCTTACAACACTATAGATGCATGTACTCCTCCTTTGAACTAGTAATGTCATGTGCTATACTTTTATCTATATTCTACAATATATTTATATAAAGTTTGTCTTTATTGACCACTTTAAAGAAATCAGAGAAAAACAAGAAAGTACTCAAAATTTACTACATATGCATATCCCTCATTTATTCCTATGTCTCAGATTTATATCTGGTATCATTTTCCATAAGTATAATATTTAACCATCCTTTAGCATATTTCATATATTTGGTCTGCTGTCAACAGTTTTTAACTTTTATTTATCTGGACGTGTTTATTCCATCTCATAATTTAAGGTTATTGTCACAGAATCTAGAATTCTGAGTTGACGATTTTGTTTTTCTTCCCATTGGTTAATAAGGCCTTCATTTTCTTCTCTCCTCCATTGTTTCTTATGAACAGTCAGCTC
>PVKC010049911.1:0-10655 GCA_004027635.1 Crocidura indochinensis
ACTGGGAAGGGCGGCCGCAAGGATATTATTATCCTTGTTATATGTAGTGTTATATGGTGATATTTATTTAGAAGAAGTGTGAGATTGTGCTTTTAAAAGAATATAATTTTGTAAACTCATTGTTCTATTAAGAAAAATAAGAAAACCAACATGTGCATAAATCTCATGCAAGCCACTGAGGTTATATTAATTAAAAAGGAAGGAATCATCCTCATTCTCTCTTAAGATAATCAAGGGCTTGTCCCTCTGTCCTCAGTGGCCTCTCGGGTCTCTTGGATAACCAAGACAGTGGTAAAGAGTAATAGGGAATGTCTTTCTCACCCTAGAAACATGACCCCCCAGAGAAGGCTGTATTAAGAGGAGAGACAGGAAGGGCTCTGGGAATAGTGCTTGCTGGAAAGCACCATTTTTCATGGACTGCACCTGATTAAACAATAGAAAACTGCTCGAGGAAATGTTCTCTTCCTTCTACTACTAGAGCAGAATTTTATTTCAGTGCCAGATGGATAATGCTGAAGTATCATATATTCAGCTAGGACTTTGAAAATTGGGTATATATGTGTGTTTTAATGAAAGCACAAATAATATTAAGAATAGCTATGGGTAAACTAAGTCAACTATGTGCAACCACTAGACTTTATATGCTGATTTCACCCTGTTGTTGACTTACCATTGGCTTATAATAATGTCGTATTTCAGGGGCAGAGAATTGTACTTCTCCATATGTGTAAGTCTCACAGGATCAATCACCAAAATTCTGGCCATCACAATATCTAAAATCTAAACCTGTTGCCGTTCACCCATTCTTTCCCCCTTCCCTTCTAGTAAACATTATGTCTATCATAGCATACTTTTTGTTTGTGGGGGAGTCTTCAAGGATTATCAGTTCATCTACTTTGGTTAATTTTAACCTATAGATGCATGAAAGCATTGAATTATAGTATTTCACTTCCTACCCTTCTCTCTCTTAGCATCATCACTTAAACTTCATCCATGTTGCCTCAAAAGGGTTTCTGCTGTGGGAACATACCAATTCCTCCAAACAAGAGGCTATTTGAGTCAAAAAGACCATACATACCCAAGAAACAGAGATTGATTAAAGGTCATTTCTAGGGGGTACAGTGTTACTAGAGAGAGACTGATCTTAGTTCTGAGAAAGAATCCACATCTGCTCCTCTCCATTCTTCTTTTTTAGAGAACTTACCAAGCCTCACTGACAGGAGTCTTATTTGACTAATACTAGTTTCATATATGAAAATTGACTAAAATTCCCAGAGGCATATAATGATTATCATACATAGTCAACATTATGTATTGTGTTTATGGTTCACTGAATATGTGAGCATATTTCGTTAAGTACAACATATGCTAACAGAATTCCCTGAATGTTATCATTGATCATAAGATATGATGGCATTATTTACAAGGAAATCATCCTCACTTCTCTCCTAAGATAATCAAGGGCTGACACTTAGCTTGAGATATCTCTCTCAAACATTTTCCTAGGAATTTGTTAGTTTTAATAAATGACATTGAGCTTCTTCTATACACTATATATGAACCCAGCATTGATGGGTGCTGCCCTTTGTCCACAGAGATATTCTGTGTTTAATTAATTGAGTTCAGGCCATTTATATTTAGAATAATTAGGGATATACGGGTCTTTATTACTACTATTCTTAGAGTTCACTTTATGCCAGCATGAAAAATCTGCAAAAAATAAAGTTAGAACAAGATCTATAAAATCAATAAAGAAAGCAAAGTGAAACAAACACAGCATTTGAAAGTCTTAAATGTATAACAAGATTAAAAGCTCTATTGGAGTCTTGAATGGAACAAAAAAATCCTCAGGTTTTGCTCTTAAAAAGGGGGTGTGGGGGTTGTTCAAGTGATGTGTAGTAAGTCATGAGGAATATAGAGGAGAGATCCAATTTATTCATTTTTAAAAAGTGTTTTTAAAAAAGTATGAACCACCTGGAAAAATAGCTTAAAAGCCATTCACTCTATGTTAATCCTGTGGGAATTCAGGCTAGCTACCAGCAGAGTAGATGCTGTATGGGGTCCTAGATGCCCCATATCTGGGGCAAAGCAGCAATAATTGCAACAGGATACATTATAAAGCAGGATTTGAAACAAGTAAAACCAACACAAAGGCAATTAGTATTATTTTTATATTTTCAACTTTGGAAATAAGGTAGGCAGAAATTTCATCAACCAGTATGGAGAGGATCAATGACAGATGAGGAGGTGATAACATGAATTTCACTTGAGATGAGCAGAGAAATATATTCAGATATTTTAGTTTCTAAGAAGAAATCAAATTCAAACCATAACATGCAAAAATTGGGGCCCAAAAATTCAGGAATACGGATGGTATCAAGAAGTCCTTTGTCTTTCCATTCTTCATGTGTCAGCTCTTATAGTAGGCTCATTTCTTTGCTGTCTTGCCACACCGCAGAAGCACAAAAGTTATGTATCTGGTTGTGGTAGAAATTATGGAGTAAATAAAACTACAAAACTTTTGGATTAGGGCACTTAATTGAGGGCCTGTCTTTGTCCTTTCAGGTTGCAATCACTAAATCCACCATCAGAGAAGCTAATAAACACAGATTTTTTTTTTCACAATTCAGTAGACTGGAAGTCTGAAGTCAGGCTTGGATAAGAATCCTCTTCTGGATCACAGAATTTCCACTGTGTCCTCCATGGTAGAAGAGAGAGCAAGTCATACACAATGCCTTCTGCACATCTAGATTCATTGCAGTGCTATTTACAATAGCCAAGATCTGGAAACAACTCAGATGTCCAACCACAGGTGAAAGGCTAAAGAAATTGTGGTACATATACACAATGGAATACCATGCAGCCATCAGGAAAAATGAAGGCATAAATTTTTCCTATCCATGGATGGACATGGAAACTATTATGCTGAGTGAAATAAGTCAGAGGGAGATAGATGCTAATCGTCTCACTCATCTATGACTTTTAAGAAAAATAAAAAACATTACTGTAATAATATCCAGAGACAATAGAGATGAGGCCTGGAAGGACCTGAATCTTACCACAAAAGAGTGGTGAGTTCAGTTAGAGAAATAACTACACTGACAACTATCATAACAATATTAGTGAGTGAGAGAAAGAGAATGCCTGTCTCGAATACAGGAGGAGGGAGGAGGTGGGAAAGAGGGAGAGAGGAGGCATTGGTGGTGAGAATGTTGCACTGGTAAAGGGCAGATGTTCTTTTTTATAGCTAAAACCCAACTGCAAACATGTTTGTAATCATGATGCTTAAATAAATATATTAATTTAAAAAATAATCCTTGACCAGGGCCCTAATCCCGTGATATGACAAAAGGAACTGAATCCAAGAGAGATTGGTTTTTCCCTTATGAGCTCATAATTCCTCAAAGGCTAAACCTCTAAATATCCTCCCACTGGGGACTAAGTTTTTATATTTGATTTGAGAGTGAGACAAATTTAAAATATAGTCAGTTTCTGGATTCAATAAAAAAATAGCAAATGTTCCAACCTTGAAGAAGTACAATTAGGAGTGATAAAAATGAAAAGAAGCAGGCACACAATCATTGCATGATGAAACAGAACAGGAAACACGTTAAAAGCCACCGAAGGAAGACAAGTTGCCTTACAAGGAATGACAGATTGATAGCCTTCTTCTCTTCAGCAACAATTGGAACAGAAGAAATAAAACTACATCGTCAAGATAATAAAACAAGATCTGTCTACCTAGAACTCTATGTTCAGTTTACCCATTCATCAGAAGTAACAAAAAGAAAAGTCAGTGTAGATGTAAACAGAATACTTCCTGTTTGTAACAGGAGAACTGTAATTCAGAAAACAAAAAAACCTTTGTAGGTAAAAGAGGAAGTGATGTCTATCCCAAAGACCAATACAGCAACAGAAGTAGATGGTAAAACAAGTGGTGTAATGACTCATAAATGAGACGATGAAGCAAGGAAAAATCAGGAAGATGAACCATGTGTCTTTTCTATTTCTTTTCATTTTGGGAAAAGTTTTACTCTCCCTAGCTGCAGTCAGATGGGGCCAGCAGAATCCTAGTCCCTGAATATAGAGGGGTACTTGGAACCAAATGTTGGGGAAAAGCCCACTCTGTTCTTCTGTAGATAGTATCAGACCATCTGGAAATTCTTGGATCAAATTTAAAAAAATTCTTCTAAACCATTAGTATGTTTAAAATTCCATGTCAATGGAAATGAACTTGTCTTCAATAAACACATTATATACTCAGTAGAAAGTCTGATCTTCATTCTTACAAGGTCAAATATTGCAAATCACCATCAACCTTAAATGTCCTCACCTTAACCCCCCACCGATGGTATGACTCATAGTAGTTAATTAAGTTATGTTGTCTACGAATAGGTTTTATTCATGTGTCTCTGAATGGACCGAGTCAATTTTGAATTTATTCTTGCTTTCATTCTACAACTACTGTAAATTTCCAGTAAGCACACTTTATTGTCAGAAAAAGGGCCACTGCCACTAATTTAAGACTTTCTGATTCACCTTTTACTACGTGTAAATCAAAAAGCATGTTAAACCATCTACTTTTCAGAAAAAAACGTCACATCACTCCATCAGCACTTGTGTCATTGGCGATTGCCGTGGCTGAGATTTGTCTGTCTCTTAGAATTATAGAGTTTACAAATGATCATCTTCGTCACATTTTTACAGTTAAAGAAATGGTCATTAGATCAGCACAGTCAAGGTTACACTACAGTAATCAGAGTAAAGAAGGATGATGTCTACAGACAAGTTTTCCAACTGGCCTTGCCTCTTATGCTGCCAGCAATCAGATAACATTGGAGATGCTGCCAATACCTTGTTAATGTACTTGCACAAACATTTGGTCACACTTAGACTACACAGTTTTACTAAGCTATAATTGAAGGTAAGAGATAAGTTTCATAATATAATAATATTATATGATTATTTGTTTATATTCATAGTGAAATGATCCCCACCAATTTGTGCAAAACATAGTTACTGGTCCTTCATGTTTTACATCTCAGTGCAATATTTATGTAGCCCTGTCCTTTCTGGGATTTTTATCCAATACAAGAGAATTTGCAGAGACAGACTGGCAAATAATAATAATAATAAACAATATTATCATGTTTTATGCCAGGAGCTGTAATAGTCTAGAAAAGGTCCAATGTTTTTAAATGTTTTATAAGTAGCTTAGCATATCTTTAACATGGAAGTTTAAAGGTCCAACAATGTGATAACTTTCCTTATCTAAATGTATTAACATTTCCCAGATTCTCAGTATCCAATCAAGAACTGTAGGTATTTGTTGAATTTATGGAACAGATTTCTGTATTGACATTCCATTCACCTGTAAGCATGTTGTCTACATCAGGGGACAGCATACATATGGAACAGCATAGATAGGTCCAGCCATTTTTCTGGTTTTGTTTTATCTGAAAATTCCCTATATTTTGAGCAAAAATGTGCTACATTCTCAAATGTTGAGAATGGCGTACATTTGAGCAAGGTATCTGACATGTGAGAATGGCGTACATTTGAGCAAGGTATCTGACATGTTCCTTCATCAATTATTCAGCTCCACTATTCTGTGCCAAAGCTTTGAGGATGTGAGGTTCACACAGATAAATTTATGTGTTTTTAGCAGAAACATCCTCTGTCCTAAGATATGAAAGGAAGCTGAAAAGAGGCGTGACCATTATGCTTTAGGTTAACTGTGGTTCTAAGCCATCTGACTCAATGTCCCGCGATATACCATATGTGCAAGTTTATGGTGTTGGAGGTGGTTGGTTGCAGGAGAGAGTGCAGTCATCCTGTATTTTGGTTTTAAGCTCCATTTGAAATACATTCACAAAAGTAACTATTGTTTCAGACCATGAACAAGCATGCTAATGTAACTCTAATCTAATGGTATCTATATCTCTTTGAGACATGTCCAATTTTAAGAACAACAACCTCTAAGTACTCTTACTACTTGACATATACTTTCATGTCCCCTTTGTAACTAACCTGATAGGTGAATCCCATTCTACATCCAATTCATTCCATCACCTCTGAATCTCCAGTACATTATGGAAAACACACAGACTGTTTGACACCTACTTGTTTCACAATGAAATTAGTGATAAAACCCAAGCATGAGAAGTTTAATTTTCCCAAGAATTATGCACACTAAGCACAGGAGTAGAAATTCAATCCTGAGGCAGAACTGTTTCAGAATAATATGAACAAATAACAGGATACCACTGTGTGCTTCAGTTAGCCAGTCCAGATGGCTACATAATAAACTCAGAGAGGATTATCTTTTATCCCCACTAAAAATTCTTTTTGTTGTTGTTGTTTATTTGTTTGGGGAACCACACCCAATGGAAGTCAGGGCTGATTTTTGTTTCAGAATCACTCCTGAGTGTGCTCAGGAGATCAGAATTGATTTTGATGATGGAACCCAGACTGAGAGCAGGCAGGGCAACTGTCCTTCCATACTATCCAGTGCTACAATTGAAACCCTATGTATTTGGTACTGTTCCCATTAGAAATACAGAAATTCATCTCGTGTTCTCTCATTGGAGGTCTGTTGGAAAACCCGAACTGTCATACTCAAACTGAAGATGTGTAGATCTTAGGTGTCTAGAGTAATTTTTTTCCTTTTCTTTTTTATTTAAACATCATAGTTAACAAGATTGTTCATAATACATCTGTGTTTTCTAAGCATTACAAAGATGTTCATGATTTGAATTTCAGTCATAGAGTGTACAGCATCCCTCACTACTTTTCTCACCACCAATACCCCCAGTTTCCCTCCTGTCCTCCCCGCTGTCCTTTCCTCTGCCTGCTTCTGTGGCATATTCGCTGTGTGTTTTTCTCCCCCCGCCCTCTGTATTTCTCTATCTCTGTTTTTCCCTGCTTCTCTCTATTCTTTTTCTCTTCTTTTTTATGCATGTCGTTCTATTTTTTAAATCACCCAAAAAACAGAGTTCTCAGAAGAAATCCCTCTGCTGACACCCCAATTTTAAACTTACAATCAAAGAATGATAAAACAGAACCCATGTACAATTTCTTTGTCCCCCAAAACCCCAGATTGCCATACATTATAAATTTTCCTAGAGATACACAAAGCAATCTAAAGCCATAAAATTTATGTAACTCCTTAAACTTGAAGACATAATAGTTTTGTACATTTCCATACACTTGCAAATTAGTTCAAGTCAACTCAAAAGTCTAAGTGGGTTGTTTTTTTTTAAGATTTGGAGTCAAAGGAGCACAGTAAAAACAGTGTTAGAGTGGCAATTATTGTTTGCATAGGTCCACCAAAGTATGGGGGACATGGAAAGGAAAACCCTTGGCCTAAATACAAGGAGACCCTACCCCTGACGTTTCCTGCCATAAGACCAACTCTAGGCTCCAGGCAAACCAGTTTGTCCAATCCAGGTCATTGTCTATAGTGCCAACACAGTTTTATTTTTCACACAGTCTCTGTTGTTGGTGTTTCTGTATTGAAGATCCTATAATCTGGATATCCTACATTGAAGTCAGGATGGTGCAGAGCATCTTCCAACCTCAACTCACAATTAAAGGGCAATGCAGAAAACCCTGTCCAATACGCAGGTCGTTCTTGTTGTTGTTGTTTAAATCTTCTCAGTGTCAAGGGAAGACTTTTTGAAGAAATTGATGTCAGAGCAGCAGTAGAGGATTACTACAGGTGATGTCATAGACAGCTTTGGATGTTTCATAGATTGTTTCCCTGGTTCAGGGGTGATTGGAGAATGCCCACACCTCTGAGGCCTGTGCCAGGTCATCATGTCAACGTTCAGGGTGTAAGGTCCCATTGCACCACAAAATTTGTGTGTTTATATCTTTATTAGACAAGAACTTATTTGTATGTATAATATTTTCCATTTTAATGTCCCCACGTAAACAAGGAATAATGCCATGTGGCATTACCAGCACATAAGGGGGCTTCAGGAACAACTCTAACAATCCCCATGACCTGATTCAAGCACAAGAATTAAACTGAGAGACTCTTTTACCAAAATTCCTTATTTAACAGTTCACAAAGAGAAAAAAAGATAAAAATTGGGGAAAATAAACAATCTATCTTAAGATAGTGGACACAATTTTCACCGTTTAAGGGATATTCAATAGGTGTCTAGAATAATTTTATTGTGGAAAACATTCACTGCATCATATAGATTCATGTGAAGAGTGCTCATATCTCAATGTCAGGCCACATGACAAACTAATCAGTTGGAACCCCTGCGCACAGGACCAAGGCCTCAGTATATTTTTCCAGTTTGTCTGGTGACTGCAGACAAGGCACATTGGAGATTTTGTGTCGATATAAATAATATCCTATTGCTTCCTCCAAAGTACTCCTAATGCCCCTAATCTTTATTCCTGAGTTGACATTTCTTACTTTCTAAATTTTTTTAAAGATATTTGTCAAATCCTTTAGAGTGGCACAAACTAGCTAAGAGCAAAATGAGATAAATCAGATATGTTCTACATAATATCAAAACCAACTTTCTGATAGTGATAGTATAAGCAATGTATACATATGCATATTTATTATTAACATACAAACATATTAAATATATTTTATAAATATATTAGAATATATTAAGGTATATTTATGTAGAAAAATATAAATACATCCATGTAGAAAGTATTATGTTGATAATATTTATTAGTACTACTGCATCATATAATACATATATAGAATGACTATGTTTTAAATCAAATTATTTAACTTAGAGATAAAGGATTTATCTCTATTTCTCCATTTCTCCTGCTTTGATTTTATGGAACCAATCTTTCCACCAAGAAGTGTAATTCAGATGACTAAGAGCTTGCTAATCACTGTTGTTTCTAAAATGTATATTCAGTCATACATAAACTGGCCAACAGTTTCTAGTTAAAAAGGAGTTTTTATTTGTTTTAGCCTGTTTCACTAATTAAATGCCATCAAGAGCATATTCAAAATGGTTGGTCTTATTTTATTTTTGTCCTGCCTTGCACATTTTAGACATTGTCCCCTTTTGCTATGGTTACCATTTCAAATATCCTTCCCCCAAAACATCTTATGAGGAATGCAAGTAGAAGTTATACTGCCAGTTTTTGTCAGCATGGGGTTAGGCAGTCCTCCGCCATGCCAAGGGCCTTTTTAACCAGGCCTAGGAGGGGTGCGGGACTTGGGACACCCCAGCACCCTTCCACCTCTTTCCTCCGGAACTCCAGGGCTTCCCCTGGACCACATGCCCAGGCAAACCAGTGAGGTGGGTTCTGACACGGAGCTTAAAGGTTACCCCAGGCTTTCCCCATCTCCTACCCTACTCTGGAGGGAGGGTTTGGGTGGCGGCTTTGAACTTCTGGGTTCCAACTCTTGAAGGATCTCTTTCCTTCCTGGGAGCCAGGAGTTTTTGCCAGCATGGGAAATGGCAGCACAAGAGTTTCTGGCTTCAGGAAGTCCCAAGCAAGTTTCCTTACTAACCCTGTCCATTGCAAAACTGCATGAAGTGCTAGAACATATAGAGAAATATTTGGAAATCATTGGGCTTAATCTGTTTGTCATATTCAGAATGCAGTCCAGAAGCTCATTATATTCCTTTACTCCCTCACTCCCACCTCCATTACCCCACATTTAACCATTTTTTTGTACTAATGATTTTTGTTTTGGCCAAGGTATATTGCATATCTTTCACAGTAATGTTGGGGGGGGGGAGTCTGAAACTTCAGCAGGCAACAAGGGGACAACATGGCTCTTTGTGGTAGGCTTTTTGACCAAGCTTGGGGAAGATGCAGTCTCAGCTACCTCCGACAGCCTTCTCAAACCTTCCTCCCGGTCCCCAGGGTTACCCCTGGCCACCTGCTCAGGGTCCCAGCAAGTGGATTCCAGCAAAGAGCAATTAAAGGAGACCCCAGGCTTCCTGTTCCTGCAGGGAGATGGGAGGGCACTGGTGAACCTCCGGCTTCCAGCTATTAGGAAGCAAATGCCTCTCAGGGAGTCAGAAGCTTCAGTAGGCAACACGGGGATGACATGGCTCCACGCACTCTTTGCTTGGCCAAATCACAGACCAAAGTGGTGTCTCAGAAACAACTCCCTTAACATCTATAACTCTTTTCAAATATTCTCTTATATAGTGACAATTTTCCCACTGTTTTTTTTTTATTTGATTGTTTGCTTTTCCCCTTTGAGATCTGTTTTATAAGCAATACTGATAGAAGAGTATCTCTGTATAGAATTCATGTTTGAACCAAGTTACGGGGAATATTGTACTTCATTCGTCAGCCCCCAGATGCACAAACGATATCTTGTGGCATTGTTTCTCTTTTGCATAGTCATTTTGCATTAAAATGGGAAAATAATACATATGCAAACAAGTTCCTATCTAATACAGATGGGAACACAAATTTGGTAATGCAGTTGGGCCTCAGAAGAATGGGCATTGCCCATACACCCCTGAACAATGGATACCATCTATGGAAACAACCACAATTATCTATAACATTACCAAGATGCAAACCTCTACCAGGGAAGACCTACCACTGCTCTGGCATTGACTTACTCCAAAGAGTGCTTTCAACATCCAGAAGACTCAGCAATAGCCTGCTTGCAGGGCAGATTACTCCGCATCTAA
>PVKC010049912.1:0-10663 GCA_004027635.1 Crocidura indochinensis
CTGGATCGCTGGGGTAGAAGGTCATTCTTGATGCCTATGTTTTGGGGACTGAGGATAAGGAGTTTTAATAAGTTGGGGGAATTTGGGTGGGAGTGAGGGGTGGAGGGATGGTCAAGTTTTCAAAATGGGGGAGGAGGGGAAAGTATATGGATGGGGCAGGAAAGAAACGAGAAATTCAATTAGAGGGAAAGAACCAAAAAGGAGAGAAAAATAGGAAGTAGTGAGAAGAGTGAAGAAAAGAGGAAGCACAAATTTTTAAAAGAAAAACTTGATCTAGATCTAAATGACATTTTATTTCTTCTGGATAAATTAAAAACAATAAAAATGGTCAAAAATGTGAAAGTGGGAATGAAAATTAACATTATCTGTATACCTTTCCTTTTATATATTGGATACTATATGCAATATAAATTTAAGGACAACATAATAAGATATTTTGGTACTTTTGGGAATAGAAAACATAAGCTAAGATTCTAAATTAAATTTTCTACTATAAAATTCACAGACGGGAGCTTTAACTCAGGTCTAGCTTGACTCTGAAGAATATGTTTTTGATAGATACCATTTTTGCCACTCAGTAAATAGTGATTATAAATGTACAGACTAAAAGATAAAGGAAGAAATACAAGTAGTAGTATACAGAATAATAAACAAAATAGCAATTATAGATATGTAAAATTAAATAGACATTTTAAAATAACTGCTTTCATAGCAGGGCAGTGGTGTAAGTGGTAAGGTACCCTCCTTGCACATGCTAGCCTAGGACAGACCGCGGTTAAATCCCTCCGGTGTCCCATATGGTCCCCCAAGCCAGGAGCGATTTCTGAGTGTATACCCAGGAGTAACCCCTGAGCATCACAGGGTGTGGCCCAAAAAACAAAAAAAAAATTAAAATACTTGCTTTAGCATTTATATACTATAAACAACTTGTCTTCTCAACAAAGGAAGAAGCATCAAAATCTATAAAGCAACTAACAGATCCATAGACATCAATAATAATAGAGTAGTACCAGGTAACTTTCCATAGTATAAAGACCATTGTACAATATTTACAGAATTTTTATGCCCATATAGGGCACAGGTTGTGGTTTTATTTGTGGAAGATTTTGTCTTTAAGGCAATTAAAAATCTGGGTTTGTCTTTATGTAATACAGAGTTACTATAATTCAATTAAAGGTAAATAGTTTACCCACTTCCATTTCCTGTTGTGCTGCCATTAATTTTTCCTTTACCCCGACATTCGACTGTTTCTATGACTCCACATATGTGCATTGGGTGGTAAAGTGTTATTGCTGGAAACAGAAAATCGAGAAATTTAGAAATGGAAGAAAATAGACAAGTGGATCACCATTCCTCAAATCCACTGGGAAAAATACAGCTAGGAATATGATCTGAAATTATGTGCAGTTTCTGAGAAAACATCACATCTCCACAGATACGAAGCCCATTGCTAACAAGATGTCATGTACGCAGTGTCTTTAAACTGAGTCCAGGCATTTTTATGTTATCCTAGCTAGTATGAGTTCCAACTATTACTACTGCTTAGCTTCTCAGGCTCCAAAACCAATCTCCACTTCAGGTGCTTCTGATTAGAGTTCAGTTTGGAGACTGCATCCTCACTTCAAAGCTCTGAATAAGCAGGTATCTGATGTCTACTGTGGGAAAAAATGTCAAATATCCGTTGCATTTGTCAAGGTCTCTATTATAAAACATCTCCTTAAATTGAATGCATCATTCCAGATGGCTTAAGACCCATGTAGCAAGCAACACAATTAGCCCCCTTCATCTGGAGAGAATGCATAATTCTATTAAAGCATATACTAATATCATATAAACATTTTCAGATCCACATCAAAGGTTTGTTTATAATCGAGCTTGCTGTTAATTATAGCCATTAAACTTGTTCACCTTTAACTTCTATTTAACCATGTGTTCTCCATCCTACATTGTACAGTTGAATTTGGAGACCTTTAATCCAAATATAGAAAATATTCTATTTAGCCCTGTTAAGTTTCACTTTGTTAGTTTTGGCCTGTCCTTCTAGTCTTTGCAGTCCTTTTGAACTCTTTCTGTCATCCAATACAGTAACTATCACTCCACAACTTTCTGCCATACACAAATTGGATAAACCTGCTTTTTGCTTTCATCTAAATCCTTGATAAAAATGTTGAAATAAGTCTAAAATGTTGTGGATACCACAGAATAGTTTCATCTGGGGTGGCATGTAACCTTTAATTAATCTGTTACACCATGTTGACTAAACTCAATTTATCTCGAGTTATATAAATACATGCTCATTCTTTTAACCTGCATCATAATGATGGTAATGATTAAAACGAATAGATGAAAGTTAAAGAAGAAATCTGAATGGCATGAACATTATATAGTTATAAATTAGCATGATTAAAAAATCAAGGACACCACATTCTCCAGTCTAGAGTAAAAAATGCTTCTCAAAAAAAACTAAACTTAAAAATCCAAACTCAACATTAAAATTATTAATTACCTATCTTAATATTATCTCTTTACAAATCTAAGTCTAATAGAGCAAGAACTAGCAATCATGATCTGTGATGGGAAGGAAGGTATTAAATATCGTAGGTCTTTCAAGTCTTTATTGGAACTCTACTGGTAGGACAAAAACAGTTTACAAAAATAAATAACACATAAGTAAATACATACATAAATTGGTATAAATTGTGTGCCAATTAAAAATTTCCTTGCCAAAACAAATGGTATTATTAGGACAGAGGAATCATTTTCCATACATGTTTAGAAAATGTTTTTACTAAGCATGGTAACTAAATATAGATTTGCATATGGCTAGAGTAGATTAGTCATAAATTATATTCAATATTATACAAATTTATTACTCTAAGTTTCAAGAACAATAACTTTATTTAATTTTTATTTTGACCAAAGTGGATTACATATCATTCACAGTAATATTTTAGGTACATAGTGACATTGAATCAGAGGAATTCCCACCACCTATGTTGTTCTCCCTCCACTCCTTTTTTCAGCATGCAGCCCATATCCCACTCCTTTATGCCCCAAACTGCTAGTATAAGTGGTCCCTTCTGTGTCTAGCCTGTTGTAGATTGGGTATAAATTCTGTTGTAGTTGACTTTGGATTTGGTGGGGTTTTTTTTTGGATTTGGTGTTTAACTCTGATCATATTTTATTTATACTTAATGATAATACAACTGTTTGGTCCTGGTACCCTCCATTATTTCCCCCTCAATTTGTGAGGCAGAACAAGATGGTTCAAGTTATGTGGTTCTGTTTGAAGAAAAGAATAAAACAAAATGGGGCAAAAATCAAACAAGCAAAAAAAAAGGCAGAATCCTTATAGGGGCATTAAATATAAATTTGAAAGAAGAAAAGGAAAAAGGAAGAAAAAGATAACAACAATGCAAACAAAAAATCCAAAAAGCATCACAGTAATAGACAACTACCATACAATAACCATGGTCCTAAAATAAAAACAAAACAAAGTACACACACAAATGGAAAACAAACAACAACAATAACAAAACCCCCCAAAATTATTTTGTGCTGTTTCTTTTTCTTTTTTTCTTTTTTTGTTTTGCAGAAGCACAGTAAATATTGGAGAAAGTTGAAAGGGAATTCCCTTGGCCTAAGAGATACAGGGTTTCTCCACCCTTGAAGTATACTGTAATGGGAAAAACTACAGACATACATGTTCATTTACTCTCCCCTAGGTCCTTTTGTGGTGTATGGAAACCTTCCACTAAGTCATGGATGATAAAATCAGACCTCTGTATCTAGAGATCTTGGTACCTGCACGGGTCAAAGGATGGAGCCTAGGATGGAGTCTTTCTTTACGGTTCAAGAAGTTCTATTCCATCACTGTTGTTTTAATCATTCTTCTGTAGTTGTTGGTCTTGGTTTTTGCACTGATCCTAGGACAAAGCCTAGAATAGAGTCTTTCATTATGTTTCCAGAAGACCTGCTCAGTTGTAGTTGTCTCATTCAGACCACTGGAATTAGAGATCTTGGTTGACAACAACATTTTAAAAACATTTTTTTGAGATCAATGCTAATTACAAGTCTTTCACAGTGTTATTTAAGGCACATAGTGACAGTGAATTAGTGCTGTCCCACCACCCATTTTAACCTCCCTCTCCCATTTTTTCCAGCATGAGTCCAACATCTCCACCCTTAGTCCCCTAGACATATAGTGTAACAGGTCCATTTTGTGTATGACTTGTCATTTAATCTCTTAATTCTACTGTCATTGACATTGGTTTGAGTATTTAGGGATGACCAAGTTTTAAAAACACTTTTTAAACTTCTATGTCTATATATTAGTGCTTGACATTTGCTACTCAACTTTTTCCAAAGTCTAGAATTAAAAATTAAGGATTTTATTCAGTTCCATTTATTGTTTGGATGATCAGTTACTGACTAAACAGAGAGCCACCAAAGTGATTGTACAGCATGTAAGGTATTTTCCTGCAAACCAACTTGGGTTTGATCCTCCATACCACCTCTAGTCCTCCTTGCACTGCCAGAAGTGATTTCTAAGTATAGATTTAGGAGTAAACCTCAAGAACTGCTGAGTGTAGCCCCTTCCCCCCAAAAAACAAATAACTATTCCTATAAACACAAATGTACTCCTTTTTAAAAAAGGCATTATTCCTGGTTGTGATACTCCATTCCTCCTCCATTATTCCAAATGCTGTTAGAAATCCCTCACTCAAAAATTTCCTTAGCGATTCTAAGGATGAAGATAGGCCCACCAAAGGCCCTGCCTTCCTCCCAGAAAGCTCTGGTTCTAAGCACTGAACATTATAAAGCTAGTTAATACAAGACAAACTTGAAAGATTATTTCAACTTCAGAATTCTTAGCTAATTCTTTATTAATAGAACATTTTCTTTTCACAGTCTGTTTTCTTTCCTTTCTTCAAATTGATGTATAATAATCCTTAATCTCAATTTCAGACTCTTTATCACAGAATCTGCTTCTCAGTGAATACAATAAATTAATAGTCATAATTTTACTGTAATTAAGACAATAATTGTATTACTGTTGTCCATTAAAATTTTACCTAACCTGTATTCTTGCAATCAACCTATGTTGATTTGATTCCTGGCACTCTGTGAGATTCCTCTATCCCCACAAGGAATTATCCTGAATGTATACTCTAGAGAAAACTCTGTGCCACTGCTGGGTGTGACCCAACCACCCCCAAACAAGCAATCCAGTTACCTACACTTGGCTGATCATTTACATGAAAATCTTTTAAAATAGAATTTTTCCTTTTCCTCTTTTTAAATCATTAAATGTTATCCATTTCGGTTTATATTAGGTAACTACACCAGCTGTTCAGCATTTATACTCCTTTGGGATTCTCATAACCCCCAGAGTAGGCACAACCTGCTCTTTGTATACCATGTCTGTCCATTCATAAAAGCCCTAAATCTTCACCCGAAGAGACAATAAATATTTAGTATGTTTATACTTTCAAAGGCAGCTGTGTGTAACTTTGGAGATTATAAATTTAAAACTCATTTATAGAGATGAGACTAATGACATGGAGAACAACATTTTCTTTTTTTATGATATTCTAGCTTAGTTTTTTTTTTAATTTTTACTGAAAACATTGTGAATTACAAGTCCTTCATAATTGGATTTCAGGCTTATACTGACAGCAAATTAGGGTCATTCCCACCACCAGTGTTAATCTCCCTCCACTAAAGTTCCCAGCATCCAATACCTCCACCCTTATCCTCCTGGTCTATCAGTATAATAGGCCATTTGGGTCTCTTGAGTCTATTGTTGTCTTTGGATTGGGTATTTAGTCTTTGTGCTTTTTATCTTCACAGTGCACCTGAGACCACTTGTTCCCTGGCCTCTATCCTCTTTTTTTCCCTCTCAATTTTGTGGGGAAAAAAATGCAGAAATATCAGGTTAAAAAAGTAGTTCATGTCCCAAGACTCAATAAAAAGGACAAGAGCCTCTTTATCAACTATACAAATAAAATTTAATAAAGAGGATTTTTTTTTGCATAAGTGCAGCAAATGTTGGGAAAATTAGAAAGGAAAAGGGGCCCAGGAGATAGCATGGAGGTAAGGCGTTTGCCTTTCATGCAAAAGATCATCGGTTCGAATCCCGGTGTCCCATATGGTCCCCCGTGCCTGCCAGGAGCAATTTCTGAGCATGGAGCCAGGAGTAACCCCTGAGCACTGCCGGGTATGACCCAAAAAAACAAAAAAACAAAAAAAAAAACAAAAAAAAATAAGAAAGGAAAAAACCCTTGGCCTAATAAACAGGGTGTTCCGACCCATGACACATCCTGTTATAAAACCAACTACAGACTCCGGGCATACTAGTGGTCCAATCCCAAGGTCTTTCTGTATGGTCTGAGGAGAAGTTCTCAATCATGGTGTTGCAGTAGAGCTTCTGTAATTAGAGAATTAGAGATCTTGGTTTTTCCACATATTCTATGTTGAAGTCAGTGTTCAAAAGCATCTTCTGATTTCATCTCACCATTAGGTGGCAAGGGAGGTAAACCTGCCCTGAAAGAAAGTTTCCTAATCTTCAGGATTTCATATAAGCCCTCCTTGGATCACGTCAGTGGCCCTCTCCAGATGGAAATTCGATTCCTGATGCTGGTGTAGAAATCGCACTAGTTCCAAGTATGGAATCCAAGAAGAATAATGTTTTCTAATGAAGAGGAAGAGCCTAGTAAATAGGGCTGGGGAGTTCTGCCCAGATATCCATGTGGGACATCGTGACGTGGAAGAGAATATTGAGGATAAATTTCATGGTTTGGGGTCACTTTTGGTGGGGTTCTGGAGTTAATCTCAACTCAGACATTGAGAAGAAAGCTGGTTTGGCATTGTGCTCAGAGGAATATTCAATGCCATGGATCGAATTGGAGTCTCCTGCCTACAAAGCACACACTCCAGTGTTTTGACCCATCTCTCTGAACCAAAGTAAATAATATGTTTATTTAAATTATTTCAATTCAATGATGCAAAATAATTACAGTTATTGTGACTATATAAATATCGGGAGAAAAATTGGAGAGATGTCATACATGCAGACCTAGGTTTGATCCCTGGCATTCTATATGGTCCCCCATCCTTGTGAAGAGTGGTCCCTAAGCTCAAAGCCAGGAATAAGTCCTGAGCTTGGTCATACATGTCCCAAAGCAAAAAGTAAAACAGATAAACAAAAAAGAGAGAAGATAAAATGAAGGTAACTGAGAGAATAAAAAGTACTTGGAACTTAGTTTTTTTTAATACTAGGAATCATGCAAAATACTAGATATTTTATGTGTTTTAACATAATCACCAGTTATCTCTGAAGTCCATTTAGTTTATTATTATTTTACAGATAAGTCTGCAGCAGTTTAGGGTGGTAAAATGATTTACTGAGGGGTACAATTAAACAAACTAACTAAATTCTTATTCAATTTTTTCTAACTAAGCTATTTTTCTACTTAAACTAAACCTATTCAAAGCAGGTAGATAGGTCTGGAAAATTAATAGCATAGATATACACCTTGCAATGTTTAATGCAGAACAGCAAAAAGATTTTTGTATTTTTTTTCTTCAGAAAATACACTTGGGGTAGGAGCAATAGTATAGAGTGGGGAGGGCATTTATCTTGATTTCTAAATCTAACTTCAGAACATGCCACCATAATAAAGTATAATATATAGTAGAGAAGCTGTGAATAGTCTGAATTGTTTTTATCAACATTTGTATCCATATAATTTACAGCATGTACATTTTAATACCAAAATAGTTCCCATGTTGACGTGTTTCAGTGTCAACAGTGAGATACATCCTTAGCCAAAAGAAATTTGTATGATAGAGGTATTTTACTTTTTAACAGTATTTTATAGGTATTTTTCTGTAGCCTACAAAAACTGTAGCTTAAATAAAGAAATAGTGACAGAACACAGATTTATTTATTTTACTTTATTTTTGGTTTTGCAGTCACACCTGACCACAGGGGATACTGCTGACTCGTGGGTTACTCCAGGCTCTGCACTCAGGAATTATTTAGTGTTTGGAGGACTGTATGGGATGCTAGAGTATGGACATGAGTTGACTATGTGCAAGCACATGCTTATGTTCTGCCTTATCATTTTTTTAAAATTTACTTTGGGCCACACAGAGTGACTCTCGGGGTTACTCCTGGGTATGTACTTAGAAATGACTCCTGACTTCGGGAACCAAATAGGACTCTGGGGATCGAACTGAGGTTCTTCCTAGGTTAGCAACATGCAAGGCAAATGCCCTACCAGTTGAGCCACTGCTCCAACCCCGATTTATGCTATTTTTTAGACTCAAGGTAGAATCCATATTTCAAAAGAACATTAAAAAGATCATTGATTACAAGTATTTGCCCAGTGTAGGCATTTTTGTTTGTTTGGGTCACACCCAGCAGCACTCAGGGATTACTCCTGGTTCTACACCAAGAAATAACTCCTGGAAGTCTCAGGGGAACATATGGGATGTTGGGATTCGAACCATTGTCCTTCTGCATGCAAGGCAAATGCCCTATCTCCATGCTATCTCTCTGGTCCCAGTGTAGGCATGTTGATGCTATTGGAAATCACAGCATAGATGCTAGATACAATCCAAGTTCATTTCTAAAAATAATGCTTACTGAAAACATAAAGCTTATTAAAATAAATTACCAAAGAAAAAAAAAGCAATCACTGTTACATAACTTAAAATCATTAGGAAAATAATGGGGACAGAGGCATTGGGGCTTCAGTGATACCAGCGATATGGGAGAATAGTATTTACATAATTTCATAGCACAGATGAGATCTAAGTTAAAATCGCTGTATTTTGAAATGTGCTTATCTAGGAGGGCAGGATAAACAGAAAGTATGGTGGATATTGGTGTAGGACAGCTGACCGTGGTGGTGGGTTGGTGTTGCACTATCAACATGCCTTGATAAACTCAGTTATCAAGAACTTTGTAAATCATGCTTAGTTATTTTTAAAAAGTAAAAATATGATTAGACAGTTGAAGAGGAGAGGATTTTTGGAAGTATAGGTAGAATAGATCGTGTTTTGAATACTACTCTCTAAATGTGGATGGTGAGAGGTAATTTTATTTTCACATCAAGCAAAAGACATGCACTTTAATTAAGATCTCTCACAGAACTTTCTAACTTTTTTCAGGTGAGTTATATTATTTGACACTACCAGAAGATCTAAGGCAGAGTAATGGTCAGTGAGGACAGAGTAAGAAAGGTGCTTACTGTGTTTGATAGGGCTGTGCTTCTGAGTTTATACAGATCAAGAATATTTGAGTGCTCCTGAGGACCTGATTTGGTGCATTATTATATACCATCATAGAGATTGTCCAATAGGGCCACCTAGAGGGAAAGCTGAATGCTAGTAGTGAATTTCTGAACTTGAGAAATAAAATGACCAGGAAAAATACAAGTGAAATCAATAGTAACAAAAAGCTTTGTAGAACTCATTAAAAAATAGTCCATTTAGAAATAAGAACTATTTCTCATACATCTACCAAGCCACTCCACAATTCCAGCCCACAATGAGTCAGAAAGAAAAGTGAGAAATAAGGAGAGAAATGTGCAAAATAAGAAAAACACTTTAGTCTACATATCCATTCCTTCTGTTTTATATATATATATATATATATATATATATATATATATATATATATGTGTGTGTGTGTGTGTGTGTGTGTGTGTAGAAGAGCTTTATAGAAGTCAAGCTTAAGTGGGAAAATGCAAAGGGGCCCGGGAGATAGCATGGAGGTAAGGCATTTGCCTTTCATGCAAAAGGTCATCGGTTCGAATCCCGGTACCCCATATGGTCCCCCGTGCCTGCCAGGAGCAATTTCTGAGCATGGAGCCAGGAGTAACCCCTGAGTACTTCCGGGTGTGAGCCAAAAACCAAAAAATAAATAAATAAATAAAAGCAGAAAAAAATAAAAGCAGAAGAGCTTTGTAGAAGTCAAGCTTAAGTGGGAAAATGCAAAGAAGTCTTAGTTTTGCATGAGGTTGAATATGGATTAATTTATCATCATATTATTTGCACTGCTAAATTTATACATTATAACTTTTAAAATGGTCATATCAGTGGATGCCCTCGACAGCAAGGTAATAGCAGCTGAGGAGAGAATCGGACTACTGGAAGATGAGATGCTGAAAATCTTAACACAGCAGAAGAAATGGGAAAAGAACCTTAGGACAAACGAGCATGCAATGGAAAATGTACGCAAGGAATATGAACATATGAAAATAGAAGTCTTCGATAAACCCAAAAGAAACAACATAAGAATCATTGGAGTCTCAGAGACCCAAGTAGGAGATCACCAGGAAGAATCAACTGTCAAAGACATCATCAAAAACATACTACCAGAGTTAACAACTACATGCAACCAAATCCTGCATGCCCGAAGAGTACCAGCCAAACGAGACCCCCAAAAAAACACCCCAGACACATCATCGTTACAATGACAAATCCCACAGATAGAGATAGAATACTGAATGCAGCAAGGTCAAAAAGAGAAATTACATTCAAAGGAGCATACCTAAGACTTACAGCAGACATGTCACAAGAAACTCTCAAGGCCAGAAGACAGTGGTGGGATATTGTGACAAGACTGAATGAAATGAATGCCTCACCGAGA
>PVKC010049913.1:0-10661 GCA_004027635.1 Crocidura indochinensis
AAAAAAAAAAAAAAAAAAAAAAAAAAAAGAAAAGAGCACTCCTTCACCAGTGCAACAATCTCACCACCAATGTCCCAAATCTTCCTCCACCCAACCCACCCCCACCTGTATTCTAGACAGGCTTTTCAATTCCCTCATTCATTCACATGGTTATGATAATTCTCAGTGTAGTTAATTTTCTAACTGCACTCACCACTCTTTGTGTTGAGCTACATGAAGTGAGCTGGAAGTTCTAACCCTCCTCTCTTTGTCTCTGAGAATTGTTGCAGAAATGTGTTTCATTTTTCTTAAAACCCATAGATGACTGAGACTATTCTGTGTCAATCTCTCTGCCTCTGACGAATTTCACTCAGCAATATATATTCCATGTACATTCATGTATAGGAAAATTTCATGACTTCATCTCTCTTGATGGCTGCATAATATTCCATAGTGTATATGTACCACAGTTTCTTTAGCCATTCATCTATTGAAGAGCATCTTGACTTTTTTTAGAGTCTGGCTATTGTGAATAGTGCTGAAATAATTATAGGTGTGAGGGAGGGATTTTTGTATTGCATTCTTGTGTTCCTAGGATATATCCCTAGGAGTAGTATAGCTGGATTGTATGGGAGCTCAATTTCCAGTTTTTGGAGGAATCTCCATATAGCTTTCCAGAAAGGTTGAACTAGACGGCATTCTCACCAGCAGTGGATGAGAGTTCTTTTCTTTCCACATCCCCACCAGCACTGATTGTTCTCATTCTTTGTGATGTGTGCCAATCTCTGTGGTATAAGATGGTATCTCATAGTTGTTTTGATTTGCATCTCCCTGATGATTAGTGATGAGGAGCATTTTTTTCATGTGCCTTTTTGCCATTTGTATTTATTTATTTTTTTTATGAAAGTGTCTGTTCATTTCTTCTCCCCATAGTTTGATGGGATTAGATGTTTTTTTTTCTTGTACAGTTCATCAGTGCTATGTATATTTTGGATATTAGCCCCTCATCAGCTGGGTATTGGGTGAATAGTTTCTCCCAGATGGTGGGTGGCTCTTGTAACCTGGGCACTATTTCCTTTGAGGTGCAGAAGCTTCTCAGCTTAATGTATTTCCATCTGTTTATCTCTGCTTCCATTTGTTTGGAAAGTGCAGTTTTCTCCTTTATAATGCCTTTAGTCTCAATGACATGGAATGTTTTACCTACGTGCTGTTGTTCTATGGTACATTATGTTGTTCTATGTACCTTATGGTTTCAGGTCTGATATCAATGTCTTTAATCCATTTGGAGTTTACCTTTTACATGATGTTAACTGGGAATCTATGTTTGCTTTTTTGCAAGTGGCTAACTAGTTGTGCCAACACCTCTTGTTGAAGAGGCTTTCCATGCTTCACTTAGGATATCTTGCTCCTTTGTCAAAAATTAGGTGATTGTATGACTGGGGAACACTCTCTGAGTACTCAAGCCCATTCCACTGATCTGAGGGTCTGTCTTTATTCTAACACCATGCTGTTTTTATAACTATTGCTTTTTAATATAGTTTAAAGTTGGGGAAAGTAATGCCTCCCATATTTCTTTTCCTTTTCGAATAGCTTTAGCTATTCGAGGATGTTTATTCTTTGAAATGAATTTAAAAGTGTTTGATCTACTTCTTTGAAGAATGCTATGGGAATCGTATAAAATCTGTATATGCTTTGGGAAGTATTGCCAGTTTAATGATGTAAATCCTGCCAATCCATGAGCATGGTATGTGTTTCCATTTCGTATATCTTGGAGCAGGGCTTTATAGTTCTCTTTGTATAGATCCTTCACGTCTTTGGTCAAGTTTACTCCAAGATATTTGAGTTTGTGTGGCACTAATGTGAATGGTCTACCTTTTTAACGTCCACCTCTTCCCTATCATTATTGGTATATAAAAAGGCCATTGATTTCTGTGTGTTAATTTTGTAGCCTGACACCTTGCTATATGAATCTATTGTTTCTAGAAGTTTTTTGGTAGAGTCTTTAGGGTTTTCTAAGTAGAGTATCATGTCATCTGCAAATAGAAAGAACTTGATCACTTCCTTTCCTATATGGATTCCCTTGATATTTTTTCTTGCCTAATCGCTATAACAGTACTTCCAGTAGTGTGTGGAAGAGGAGTGGTCTTGTCTTGTACCAGAATTTAGAGGGAAGGCTTTTAGTTTTTCTCCATTGAGAATAATATTTGCCTTTTGCTTGTGGTACATTGAGAAATGTTCCTTTCATTCGCATCTTGCTGAGAGTTTTGATCAAGAATGAGTGTTGGACCTTATCAAATGCTTTCTCTCCGTCCATTGATATGATCATGTGATTTTTATTTTTCTTGTTATTGATGTTTTGTATTATGTTGATAGATTTTTTTGTTTGTTTTTTGGGCCACACCCAGTAACGCTCAGGGGTTACTCCTGGCTATGCACTCAGAAGTCGTTCCTGGCTTGTGGGACCATATGGGACACCGGGGGATCGAAATGCGGTCTGTCCTAGACTAGTGCTGGCAAGGCAGACACCTTACCTCTAGTGTCACCATGCCAGCCCCTATGTTGATAGATTTATGGATGTTAAACTGTCCTTGCATTCCTGGGATGAAACCTACTTGATCGTAGTGAATGATCTTCTTGATGAGACATTGAATTCTATTTGCCAGGATTTTGTTGAAGATCTTTGCATCTGCACTCATTAGGGATATTGGTCTGTAATTTTCTTTTCTGGCAGCATCTCTGTCTGGTTTTGGTATCAAGGTGTTGTTTCATAAACACTCTTAGGGAGTGTTCCCGTTTTTTCAATTTCATGGAAGAACTGGCTAGGATTGGTTGTATTTCCTCTGGAAAGGTTTGGAAGAATTCATTAGTGAATTTATCTGGGCCTGGGCTTTTCTTTTTTGGTAGACATTTTTATTATAGTTTCAATTTTCTCAATAGTGATGGATGTGTTTAGATATGCTACATCCTCCTTACTTAACCATGGAAGGTTATAAGTGTCCAAGAATTTATCTATTTCTTCCAGGTTCTCATGTAGTCTCTGATTACTCTTTGGATCTCTGCAATATCTGTTGTGATCTCCCCCTTTTCATTTCTAATACAGGTTATCAGGCTTCTCTCTTTGTGAGTTTTGCCAATGGTCTATTAATCTTGTTTATTTTTTCAAAAAAACAACTTCTACTTTCGTTGATATTTCGGTTTTCCTTTTTTTTTACTTATATTTTATTGATTTCTGCTTTAAGCTTTGTTATTTCCCTATGAGTCCTTAGCTTTCATTCCTTTTGTTGGTCATTTTGTAACTTTATGAGTTGCGTCATTAAACTGTTCAGGTACGTCCCTTCTTCCTTCCTGATGTGTGCTTGTAAAGCTATAAATTTTCCTCTCAGGGCTGCTTTTCCTGTGTTCCATATATTCTGGTAGTTTGTGTCTTCATTATTATTTGTTTCCAGGAAAGTTTTGATTTCCTTTTTGATTTCATCTCTGACCCACTGGTTGTTCAGTAGCTGGCTGTTTAATTTCAAATTGTTAAAGTTTTTCCTCTGTGTCCCTTTGTAGTTCACATCTAATTTCAGAGCCTGTGGTCAGCAAAGGTAGCCTGCAAAATTTTATCCTATTTATTTATTTATTTTTGGTTTTTGGGCCACACCCGGTGACGCTCAGTGGTTACTCCTGGCTATTCGCTCAGAAGTCGTTCCTGGCAGGCACGGGGGATCATATGGGGAACCGGGGGATCGAACAGCGGTCCGTCCTAGGTTAGCGCAGGCAAGGCAGGCACCTTACCTCCAGAGAAACCGCCCGGCCCTATCCTCTTTATTTTATGGAAACTATCTTTTATGTGCCAGGATGCGGTTTATCCTGGGAATGACCCATGCACATTGGAGAAGAATGTGTATCCAGGTTTTTGGGGATGGAGTGTCCTATAAAAATATCTACTAGTCCTCTGTCTTCCATTTCTCTTTTCAGGGCTAGTATATTTTTGTTGAGTTTCAGTCTGGTTGGCCTATTAAGTGTTTATAGGGCTGTGTTGAAGTTTCCCACAATTATTGTGTTATTATGATGTCTTCTTTCAGATTTGTCAATAATTGTATTAGTTTGCTGGTCTCTCATTCAGTGCATATATGTTTAGCCATCTGATTTATTCCTGTTGCACATATCCCTTGACTAGTACAAAGTGTTCATCTTTGTCCCTTATAACTTTTCTGAGTCTAAAGTTGATGTCATCCAATATTAATATGGCCACTCATGCTTTTTTAAGGGTGTTGTTTTCTCGGATGATTTTCCTTCAGCTTTTAATTTCGAGTCTATGTTTGTTCTGGCTATTTGGTGTGTTTCTTGTAGGCAGCAGAAGATTGGGATATCTTTTTATCCATTTTGCCACTCTGTTATTTAATTGGTGCATTTAGTCCATTGACATTGAGGAGATGATTGTCATAGGATTTAATGTCATCCTTGTGGATAAGTTTGCTGTTTTTTTTGAGTCTGTCTTGTCTTTTTTATTTTTATTTTTTGTTTTTTTGGGCCACACCCAGTGACGCTCAGGGGTTACTCCTGGCTATGCGCTCAGAAGTCGCTCCTGGCTTGGGGGACCATATAGAAAATGGGGGGATCATACTGCGGTCCATCCTAGGCTAGCACAGGCAAGGCAGTCACCTTACCTCCAGCGCCACCGCCTGGCCCCGGTCTGTCTCGTCTTAAAGCAGGCCTTTCAGTTTTTCCTTCAAGGCTGGTTTTGCATCTGTGAAATTTCTGAGCTGTTGCGTATCCTTCCTTCAAACCTGAACGTGAGTTGGGCTGAGTGCAGTATTCTCGATGAGACATCCATTTCATTCAGTCTTGTTACAATATCCCACCACTGTCTTCTGGTCTTGAGAGTTTCTTGTGACATGTCTGCATAAGTCTTAGGGATGGTCCTTTGAATGTAATTTCCCATTTTGATCTTGCTGCATTCAGTATTCTATCTCTATCTGTGGGATTTGTCTTTGTAACTAGGATGTGTCATGGGGCGTTTTTCTTTGGGTCTCTTTTAGCTGGTACTCTTCAGAGGCAAGCACGATTTGATTTTATGCAGTCTTTAGCTCTGGGACTATCTCTGTGATGGTGTCTTTGACGATGAATTCTTCCTGGGGATCTCAACCTGGGCCTCTGGGACTCCAATGATTCTTGTGTTGTTTCTGTTGAGTTTATCAAAGACTTCTATTTTCATCTGTTCACATTCCTTGAGTACTTTTTCCATTGTGTGATCATTTGTCTTAAGGTTCTTTTCCAATTTGTTCTGCTGCATTGAGTTGTTCTGCATCTGATCTTCCAGCATGCTGATTCTGTCCTCAGCTGCTGTTACCCTGCTGGAGAGGCCATTCACTTAGTTTTTCAGTTGAGCTACTGGGTTTTTCAGATCTATTATTTCAGTTTAGAATTTTCTGACTTCTGTCTTTGTGGTATGTTCAGATAGATCTATGCTTTCTATGAGTTCTAGGAAAATCCTCCATATTTCTATTCTAAACTCCTTATCTGAGAGGTTAATCAGATGGTTGGAATTTTTTGGTCATCAGAACTATAGTGCATTCTCTGTGCATGGTGTTTGCCTGCGAGGTTTCCCCATTGTCACACTTGTAGTGTGATTTTTTTCTGCATGTTGTGGTGGGGTTCATTGGTTAGAAAGAGTGCGCGGCTGCAAAGTGAAATAGAGTGGCCATGCTCTTCTGCGGCCTCTTCGTGACTGTTTTTTTTTTTTTTTTGGAGCCCTTCCTTGCCCTCTGAGGAGAGCTTGAGAGATTCAGAAAAGAGACAGAATAAAAGCCAACAGGTCCCTTCAAGTTCTCATAGTTATCAAGGGCACAGCAGGGAAGAACCTTTACAGACAGAGGAATCAGCTCTCTACCTGGTGACCCCCACAGCAGTCCTTACTCACTGGGTGCTTCTTGGTTTCTCGGCCTGAGCAGCTCCAGGATGCAGTTTTTTCTTGGGTGCCCTTCCTAGCCCTCTGAGGAGAGCTTCAGGGATTCAGAAAAGAGACATAAGTAAAGCCAACAGGTCCCTTCATGTTCTCAGTCATCAAGGGCACAGCTTATATGTAGCTTTTAAGTCAAGATGATCATTATTGTCCTCTTTAGTCCTTTCTGCCTATCAGCTTTATTCAGGTTTCCTGGAGACTATACATCAAGAATAGAAATAGTTAATGTGAATCTTGTTGACTGTATCCTTTAAACAGATAATTTAGTTTAATAATGGTTATCTTAAAGTCTTTTGGGTTTATATACCTGTGCTGTCCTGCCCATACAGGTTTTATAATTTTACCAAATTCTTCTGTCACTTTACCTTTATATCTCAATGGATCTGACCTATTCATGTCCTTCTTGTAGTGGTTCCATTTAAAATAACCACAGTTGGAATATTACAAGGCATTTTAATATTAAGATCATGTAACAAGTGTTTACTTAATTATAAATTCATGTGAGAGACTCCTTTCTGCACTTTAATAATAGAGTTTTGAGGGGTTCATGAGCACATTCAACTATGCTTTGTTCTTGAGGTTTGTATGGAATTCTAGTGATGTGTTTGATTTGCCATTGTTTTTCCAAAATGAGTTTCTTTCCAAAAAGAGTTTTACTGGTGTAAGAGGGGCTATTGTCCAATTTTATAAATTGTGCAATGACCATTATAGAGAAAAATTGTTGCAAGAAGGTGTAAACAGCTTTAGTTCTTTCAGAATTCATCAGTATGACCCATATAAAATGAGAATAAGTGTTCATAGCCAAATGGAGATAGGGTTTCTTTGAAACAGATATGTAATATTTATTTGCCATAATTTATTTATCTGCAAGCCTTGGAGGTTGGGCCCAACTCTATGTGAATTTTTATGTAAAGATGCATAAATGGTTTCTTGGCCTGCTTGGTCCAGACAATAAGGTAATCCTTGGGGTCCTTACAGAAAATAGGTGCACAGGAGTTTGTGAATTGAGAAACAGAGACACACAGAAGTAGGGTGAATCTGAATCTGCCTTATTGGAGATTACAGGGGTTATTTATGCAACATATTTGCTAGTCATAATTTTTTTGTGGTATGTAAAAATACTCACATGGTTTTCTGCAAAGTTAAACATACACGTTCTTTTTTAACAACAAGCTTAGTCAGTACATTCTGCTTAATATACAAGTTTCTGGGGCCAGGCGGTGGCGCTGGAGGTAAGGTGCCTGTGCTAACCTAGGAAGGACCGCGGTTCGATCCCCCGGTTCCCCATATGGTCCCCCGTGCCTGCCAGGAGTGACTTCTGAGCGAATAGCCAGGAGTAACCCCTGAGCGTCACCGGGTGTGGCCCAAAAATAAAAAAAATACAAGTTTCTTTACCATAGACAGCTCAGGTTTTTACTTTTAGGGCTTTAAAAAATAACCAAACTTCCTAAGTCTCCTCTAAAGTCTGACTAAAGGGATAAACTTTTAGGAGGTAAAGTAAAAGCTTAGATAACTGTCGGTATATTCTTTTTAATCTACAAACTACTTTACAATAGAAGCCACAGGATTTTTACTTTTACAACTTCAATAAATAATAAATTTTCTAAATCTCCTCTAAAGTCTGACTAAAAGGATAAACTTTATTAAAAGGAGGCAAATATATACCTGGTAAAATCTTTTTAACAACCCATTGTTACACCCAAGCCAAATGCTGGATGCTGTTTCCAAGGTAAAAGATTAGCAAGTCTCTAGAGGTCTCTTATGCATCAGATATATCCCAAAAGAAACATTACTTTCATATGAGAGGATGGGGTGTCAAAGCAATAAGGCACAGGACATTCTATTAATTTTTGTTACTAAATAACTGTTAGTTATTTCAGCTTCAATATGGTTATCTTGATACTAAGTTTTTCATGCAAAAAGGTAAATGCTCAAATATGTACATATTTAGCACAGCAGAAGAGATATTCATAATTAGGCCAAATAAATGTTTGCAACTATAAATAAGCTAGACTTGAGATATACCCCAACTACTTGTTAGAGACATATTTGATATCTGGTCTCCTTTAGCTGGGTCCATTCCACAGCAGGCCTACTGGTTTCCAGCTTCTTCTAATCCATAATCATTGTAAAATGGTACATTTATCAATAGTATGTCTGACTTGCCCATGGAACATAATAGTTCCTATGAAGACGAAGGGCACTTTTATGAAGTACTACATGTTTCTGCAGGTTACTTAAATATTGATCAGCAGTTCATTTCCTTGAGGCCAGAATTAACTCTTATATGAGTGATGAAAACGGGCTCGAACGAGTTTATATAAGGTTTAGTAATTGTTTAAACAAGTCTGGAATAACCTAGTTATGAGCATTATTTCCTGACAAAATCCAGAAATAGTCCCACAATGTAAGCAGTCACTCACTCTGTTGCATGATTATAAAACAAGGAGGGTTAAGTTAAAGTAGCAAGTTCCACTTGTTGAGTGATCTTGTGTGTTCAGCGAAGGGCCAGTGATACCATCTTTTCCTGATGATAGGTTAGTGTAAAACATGGGGCATCAGGTGTGGAGGAGAAATGGATTATTGAAGAGATTAAAAAATGCACCCTTCTGAAAAATTCCCAAGCCTTCCCAGTAGGATAATAGGAGGGTATTTCACCTGGTAAGTGTGATCAATCTCTAGAAGGGACTTATTGAGAGGTAATATTCATTCTATTTCTTTTTTTGGAATTGGTAGGACTATAATTTTGGGATCAAAACCTAAAAAAAGAAACCACTTGGAGCCTTGTTTTTGACAGTAAGAACAGCAATCAACTCTATGTAGAACACAAATGTGTGAGGTTGTTTGTTATGTAAATATGTCCATTCTTATGGCCCTGACAACTTAGCAGTAGATCATGTTGAAGATAGAGGAATCAGTAAATTATAGCCACACTATCTCCAGGCATATACCTGGAAAATAGGACTTTGGAGCCAGTCCATGAAGAAATCAAATTCCTATTGGGCTTTTTGAGTTAAATGCATGGGTCTATATTTTTTTCTGGTTTTTGGGTCACTCCCGGCAGTGCTCAGGGGTTACTCCTGGCTCCATGCTCAGAAATTGCTCCTGGCAGGCACGGGGAACCATATGGGGCACCGGGATTCGAACTGATGACCTTTTGCATGAAAGGCAAACGCCTTACCTCCATGCTATCTCCTGGGCCCCGCATGGGCCTATTTAAATCTGAATTTCTTTCTAGGGTGCTAATTAAATTTCTAAGTTCAGAGTTTGAAATCCCAAGGAGGGATACATTCAATTTATTTCACCTAAAAGTTTTGAAAATCAGTGAGAGATCTAAAAATTTTTTTGATAAATAGAGAACTTCTGGGGGGATATATTGAGGTATGCTCCAAAAAAGAAACCCAAGTATTGAAATGAGAGAAAAGTCTGAATTTTTTCCTGTGGCTATTTTTAAACCAATGACAGACAAGTGATGACATATTCATACAAAAATTGCATTTTTCTGTACACAGGTCATCAGGATATCATACCTAAAATGTAATAAGCATGTCTGAAGGGAATGAGCTGTATGTAATATTGACACATTGTGGGTAAAGTTTTATGCCCTGAGGTAAAACAGTCCATAAAAATGCCACATGGTTGCTCTATTGTTGAGAGAAGGAACTGAAAAAGTGAAAAGACTTCTGGTCTTTGGTGTATATGGGAATGTTATAAAAAGTCTTTTAAGTAAATTACTATCAAAGACCACTCTTTCAGAATTCCTGCCTGTGAAAGGAGGCCAGACTGTATTTTCCCTATGGGAATCGTGCTCATATTGATAATTCATAAATCAGATAATAGCTGCCAGCTACCTGACTTAGTCTGAGTTAAAAAACAGGAGAATGTCAGTCAGAAAAGGATGTCTCTGTATTTCAATCTTAGCTGTTCCTCTACCAAGATATTAGCACCTTTAATTTTGTGTTGTTCATGGGTCTCGGGTATATAGATTTTAATATTTGATTTTCATTCAATTGGAATAGGTGCTGGGCACTGTATCCCAGTGGCCCCAATTTTAAAGGTGAAACCAGAGCTAGTAGACTGGAGGGGAAATCAGATAGAAGAAGAAATATCTGAGCTGGTGATTTGGGAAGGGGTTTGGTTAGTGATATGGTATTCCCCCACTGTCTATATAAGCCGCATTCCCAGAGGTTTAAGGAAATTGGAGCTACATATGGTAAGAAAGTAACTTGTTGACCTTCTGCCCCTAAGCATTTCAGTAGTGTTGAATTTTGTGGGACAGATAAAGAATACAAAACACCACTTATTCCTCCAAGCTATAATGTATATCTTTCAAGACCCAGTATGAGGCCAGCTTTCTAAAGATATGACAGATACCTCTGTACCTGATTCAAACACGACATTAATTTTTCTGTCTTGAATTTAAAGGATTTGAGTTTGTGTGGCACTATTGTGAATGGGACTGCCTTCTTGACTTCCGTCTCTTCCCTATCATTATTGGTGTAGAAAAAGGCCATTGATTTCTGTGTGTTAATTTTGTAGCCTGCCACCCTGCTATATGAGTCTATTGTTTCTAGAAGTTTTTTGGTAGAGTCTTTAGGGTTTTCTAAGTAGAGTAACATGTCGTCTGAAAACAGTGAGAGCTTGACTTCTTCCTTTCCTATCTGGATTCCCTTGATATCTTTTTCTTGCCTGATCGCTATAGCAAGAACTTCCAGTACTATGTTGAAGAGGAGTG